>APFE030278715.1:10002-52205 GCA_000404065.3 Pinus taeda
AGCACGCAAGGGCAAAGTAACAAGCTCAATCCCCTTACCGGCTCCTTGACAATGGTCAATCCAAGGTTTACCGATAAGTGATCCCCTGTCTCCTCAACAATAATCTGAGGTTTACCGTTTGTAATACGTGCGTGTCTGGCATCGTTCCCAACGAGGGAGGATTGATCCCCTCACTGGCTCGGACACGAGCTCGTGCTTCTCCTTTAAGAGGAGCTTTCCCAGAATATAAATGTAACAGCTGGATTTAACCTATCACAAGATAAGCTACTTGTTTGGTTTAATAGTCTTGGAGAGTTAATTACTCACCTACTCCAAGACACTAGCCTGATCTATGTTGGTGCTTCAGAGCCCTAGAAAAATAAAAATTTCTAAGTTATTTTTACTTTAAGCGTTGATTTTAATGGCCGTTCTTTAAGACAAAGGTGATGGAGATGAAACTTGGTGGTGTATAGACTCGACTCCAATTCTCTAAAAGATGCACCTAAGATGATTGATAATTTTCTTTTTTCGATGAATGTTCTAATTAAGAGAGTTGAGAGAATGCAATCTTTTCAATAAAAACAACTTTCTCAAAAGACAATCAAAGAAACAATTCTCTTTATCTTTCAAAGCGCACAAAACATGACCACTCTTTACTTCACGAAAAAATTCCTTTCTCTGTCAAAGACATCAAATGCTATTCTAAAGCAAACATTGCAAAGGAGATCGTTGATATTTTCCTATTTAATAAAAGCATGTAAAACTAATCTAATCAAAGCAATTTCAAGATCTATGAAACTCTATGAAAAATCACTAAAAAGAAAATCAAAGGAAATTTACCTAATCTTTCACTAACAAGTTAATCTAAGAAACAAAAGCTTACTAAGATGATTCCGGGATGTTTTACTTGGCAATGATTAATCCAAGGACTAGTTTATGCAGAATCACAAACTAATCAAAACAAAAACTCAATCTCGTTTTGTTCTTTTTGAAAATGAAATTCACAACTTTAAATGAACAAGCTATATTGAAATTTTGCAAAGAGGCAACACAAAGGTAGGTCACTCACGAGGGTGGATTTTGTGACTGGTCCGACTCCTAAGAAGACTGACAAAACCAGAGATATATAAGGCTTTGCAACTTCTAAACCCAAAGTCACTACAGGACCAATATAAAAATCAAAACCCTAAGGCTAAAATCTCAAGGAATTTCACTAAAACTTTCGACACTAATGGAACAAGTGCAAGTGAAGATTTTTGACAGTCAACCAGTGGATCTGGGCAGTAAAGACTAAGAAAAACAAAATCTAAAAGGAAAAAGTGATAAAAAAGGGAATTTTCTCAATTTAAACAGGGTACGCAGGCAGCCTGTTTAACCAGGTGCGTGCACGCTCTGTGTACACAGATACAGTGCGTACAAGTACGCACTGTGTCTAACGCAGAGGGTGCGTACTACTGTAAAACAAAGAAAAACTAAGTTCTAACTCGACTCTAAGCTAAGCCACCCAAAAACACAGTCAAGAAACCAAAAAACAAAAGAAACAAGACTCTTTCCAGATCAAAGTAATACTCAAAGGAAAAATCAATCACATCAATGGATTCCCCAGTGGAGTCGCCAATTTGTCATGCAGAAACAGTTATTTTTGCGGACAAACCTAACCTCCCTAGGAGTCTAAAACTCTCTAGTGACAAACAAACCAAACAAGAGCAATCCTTCTCTAAACATACATTATTCTATGAGAAACCAAGTGTTTTCCGATCTTACCTTAGGTCCAACGCTTTTTGTAGCAGTCCAGCCTTGCTGATCCAGATGAACTCCTCCTTCACTTTAAGACCTGCATACACTAACAAAGCAAACGATTACATAACACTGAATATTTCATAAAACAAAGCATATTCATCATATAGACCAAGGAGTACATGAAATAATTCATTAACAACAAATCATTGAGAAGAATGGACTTATTTGTATTAAGGAAACAAAAAAGGAACCATTACAACCTGAGCCTTGGTGTTGTGCAAGCTCCTCCCAGGGTCCAACAAGAGATTTCCTCTGCTTTGATAAGCTCACCCACTCCCAATATGGCAACAAGAAAGGATGGTAATCTCTCCTCACAATTTAACAATGGAAGTCCTAATTCCAGCAGCATTTACCCTTTGGAATGTTCAGCTTCCAACCTCCCCTCCTCTGGCCCAATGCCTGTATTTATAGTGTTCTAGAGGAATTTATTCAATTCCAACATCAATGGGATACTCCCTCTTTTGGATGGGGTAGCTCCTCTCTTGATGGGATAAGTTCCTCTATCATAGGGATGCATGAACCATCTGGAGGCGCTCAATACACGTCAAACACTCTTCTAGAAGGCTCTAGAAGTGACCACAAGTAACTTTTAAAGATGAAACGCGCGCCTTTTGACCTTTACAGGGGTACGCACCCATCCTTTGGCTTACAGAGCGTACAAGTACGCAGGTACAGTGTGTTTGGAGTGCGTACACGCAGGCAAGGTAGAGAGAACCTGCGTACCCAGAGATAAACATGTTTTTAAGTGACTTTCTCTCTTTTTGAAGGTTGACATGAAGAGCAGAGGTATGAGGCTTGACAAGGAGGATAATATGACTATTGATGGAGCCATATTAACTGCAGATAGTCATGGTGACAAATTTCAGTGTAACAGTCCAATATATCTGGAGCTGGATCACTGCTCTCACAAAATCAAAGCTCCTTTTAAATTTAACTCCACATGGCCCAAGGATCCTTCCTACATCAAGTTGATCACTGATTTATCAAAGTAGTCCTGGAAGGGACACCTGTGTATTGGATGACCTTGGCATGGATCCCTAGGGGTATTCTAGCTAGACTGCAAAACATATGCTACAGATTTTTATGGAAAGGTAACAAGCAGGGAAGACTATTTCCATGGGTTAAATGGGATACTATTGCAAGGCCTAAAAAATGGGAAGGTTGGGGCATCAAGATATTGGACATCTTTGCGAGAGCTCTTGTTGCCACACTAGGTTGGCAACTCATTACGTCACAAAGTCTCTGGACTAAGGTTGCCTATGCTAAATACATCTTCCTATAAACATAACTGACTGGATTCGACAGAACCATAGGAGCAGCAGTAACAAATCTATCATTTGGAAGGCGGTGTTAAATTCTATCTGTCTCATTCGAGAAGGTCTAACATGAAGAATTCATGAAGGCAATGTTGTTCGTGTTGGTGTTGATCCTTGGATAGGATGCGACAATGCCCATAGACTACCGATTGATCTTATAAGACACTTATCCAGACAAAGCTTTACTTATATCTGTCACATAACCGATCCATTAAACACTAATCTATTCCAACATGCCTGGAAATTAGCCCTTGACATTCATCTACCAGCTCAATGGCATCAAGCCTGGTACGAATTTACAGAGTCCGTAACTCAAGCCCATATTCGGATATCAGAGGGCGAGGATGTAATCATATGGGCCTGTGCAAAACATGGGAAATATTCGCCTAAGGAAGGGTACCTGAAGCTAATGGACCCTACAAAACCGCAACGCATCAAGCCTTGGTGAAAAGCTCTCTGGAAACTAAAAGTTGCACCCAGATCGTGCTTGCTCATGTGGTCTATTTTATTCAACAAGATCCCGACAGGCCTTAATCTAATGAAGAGATCCTTTTATGGACCATATTGGTGTCACCTTTGCAAAAGAAGTGAGGAGAGCACAGAGCACCTCTTTCTAGACTGCCCTATCATCTCTGATCAATGGAACATCATCTTTGCTCATTACCCCTCTCTAAAAACATGACAGGTAGGAACTTAATTGAGGCTTGGATCAACTGGATTAGTGGACACAGTGGAAAGGATAGGAACATGCCATTACTAATGTTCTGGGCCTTTTGGATAGGCACTAATCAATCTTCGACCACAAGGACCCTCACTGGCTCTCAATAAGAACCAGGGTTATGGCAGATTTTGATCAAATACCTCCCTCTCAGAATATTTAACGAGAGCACATTGATAAATCAATCCCATGGGCACTTTGATGGATCAGCCCAAGAGGAGGGTTGTGGGGGGGGGGGCATCTTTTACTTGAATGAATCCCACTGCTTCAAAATACAAATGAGATTTGGGAGAGACACAAATAATTTTTCTGAGCTTGTTATTACTAAACACCTCATCCATTTTGCTCTCGAAAAACATTGCACTCATCTACAACTTTATGGGGATTCCAAATTAGTATGCATTTGGTTAAATAGAACATCTCATTGCTTTGCATATTCATTGAGGCACATTTTGGCTGAGGCACACAGACTTATATCATCTTTTGATACATTTGTCTATCATCACATTTTCAGGGAGCAGAACATAGGGGTAGACTTCTTCTCAAAGGAGGTAGTGCATAGGCAAGAAGAGGATTGGTTAATTCAAGAAGAAATTGATGGAACTTTCTATCAGCATTTTCATAGACCCTTCATCAATATACATATGCAAGAGGAGCCATAAGCCCACTATGTTTTTTGGTATACTTCTCTATATTATGTATGTTGTTCTATTTTTATTTAAGTAGTTTATGAACACATAGTATAGTAATGATCTCTTGGCAAAGAGACAGTTTCCATTTTTGGAAGTTTACAGTTAAAGTTGTGAAGATATACTTACCTTATTTTTGGGTTATTCTCACAAGTGCTCCTTGCGTGGAGACTATTTTTTCTAGTTTTTGTTAACACTCAAATGGAGAGGCTAACTAGCCTCAATATGCATATGCTACGGCATCTACAAAATGTAATTTCTTATCATTAATAGAAATTATGACTTTTTTCCAAGGGAAAACAAAAATAATTTTGTGTTACTTATAAATAAGATTGGTTTTTCTACTAAGTTAAAATCCAATATTTTTGGATATCAATGAATCGTATATAATACCTATATGGTACATAATAAAATTAGAGATCTTTATTTTCCTATGTATATTTTTCATTTTTTGTTTGTTTGTTTTAATTGTAATTTCCCTATTTTTTAACATGGTAAATGGAAAAATAATACATTTATGGGAGTACATTATGCTACTTGAATGTATTATGAATGTGTAAATTTGCTTAAAAGAAGATAAGGATGGTTTCCATCCCTAAGAATTTTCAAACTTTACATTATTGAGAATTTTGAACTTTCATGGAAAAGAAAAAAGAGGCCATGCTAATCAAAATCTTATCATGAAGTTGAAATAGGGATTATGATATGGGTTGTTTGCAAGAAAGTTTCCATCTATACCGAAGAAACATGAGTTTAAGTGAAATTAATTGTGATTATTTGATTTTATGTTAGATAAATCAAAGGATAAAAGATGAGGGTTTTAGGTGAAGGATGGGTGCCTTGAATGTGGACGAGGTTTTTTATTTTATGAATGAAAGTTGATCTAAATAGTTCCCATTGGTTTGATATCAGTTCTAGATGGAGAATTATACACCTAATCATTTAACAAGAGCTCTCAGTTTTAATTTATGCAGGATATTCATTTCAACTATCTATGATTACATATAATTATGTTTAGCATGTCTTGAAAGTATACTTATATGTATTAGTGCAAAGTCGTTTTATGTAATGGTTTTGTTCTTTAAATTATGGAATTGAATATATTTTACCATTTTCTCATTTTTAAATTCAAAAATATGGTTTGTTATTAAGAAAAAAATTGTTCTAAAATATATATATAATATATATATTATATATATATATAATATATATATAGAGAGAGAGAGAGAGAGAGAGAGAGAGAGAGAGAATTTGATCTCTTTTATATTTAAAAAAAACTAAAATTAAATGTTCACGGGGTTTTTGGATAGACAGTTATTGAATGCTATGTTAACGCACTTCTTGATGTGAAGTCACCTGTTCATTTCCCTAAATTAATCAGGGTGATTTATTGAACATGTTAAAAATGTAGTTCTGTCGAGCTTAAAAAAAGAAACAAAAATTTAAATAAAATTTAAATTGATAATAAAATTAACATCACTTTTTAAATAATCTGAATCTTAATCTTCAAATGAATTGATAATAAAGGCAATAGAGAGTTCAGAGGCGAAGGTTGAACTTGGGAGGGTGACGAGCGAAGAACAGCTAGGGTTGGAAGCTTGAAGGTGCTAATCTCCATGGTAGGGCGAGGAGGAGGGAGCTCGACTCCCTCCTACAAGCAAGCGGTCACCAACCGTGGTAAGAAGCCTATGGAAGAGGTTAGAAGAGATGACGAGGGGAAAGAGAGCCGGGAAGAAGACAAGGAGGAAGAAAAACACAGTGAGAATAAAATCACAAAAGACAAAGAAGAAAATGACAAGGAAAAGGGAGCAAAAACCAAGGCACAAAAAGGACCCTGTAAGCCCAAATCTGAGGTTACACCAAGAGTGGTCCTGAATGATCCTACGCTGCAGGCACATAGGGACCACATGCGAACTTATGCTATTATTTGTAAATTCATGGAATTATGGCCCAACGAAAAAGATTTACATACATGGATTAAATACCATTGGAAAGCAAAAGGGAGCATTGACCTACATCTGGGGTCAAACAGATTCTTTACAGTGGTCTTCACTAATATTGAGGATAAAGACAGAGTGTTTGAAGGAGGGCCCTACTTCTTTGCAGCCGCTAGCCTCTATATGAGGCCGTGGATGATGAACTTTGTCCCGGAGCGGGAGACTTTCAGATATGTTCTGGTTTGGGTAAGACTTTACTCCCTTTCTCTTGACTACTGGAAAATAGAATCGTTAACAACTATAGGTAATAAACTAGGACATTTTTTCAAGGCCTCAGAAGCCACTAGAAGAGGAAAATATATTTCCTTTGCACGAATCTCTGTGGAAATGGACCTCTTCAGAGCTCTATCGGATGAGTTGATCTTGGAGGTTTTGGATGAGGAATGGGTGCAAACAGTAGATTATGAACATATTCCATTTAGATGTCATAGATGTCATGAGCATGGACACCTGTTCAGAGATTTCCCTCTCAGTAAAAATGAGAATAAGAGAGGAACTCCCACTATGAAAGATTTGGAGAGCTTTCAAAAAGTGAGCCACAGAGGTAAAGGCGGCAAAAGGGGTTTTAGGCAACATCAAACCAAAGGACCTCAAGTTACGCAAAATAGGTTCCAGGTTCTCGAAGGGGAGGAAGAGGCAATAAAAGTAGATCAGGGCACAGAGGTAAATCCAAAGGATAAGGAGGCAGAGGAGGACAAAAACCAAACTATGAACAACAACATATAGAAAGAGGCCATGATGAGCGATGTAGAACTGGATATGGACTAGGGGAGCTGCAAGAGATTTTAGATAGAGAGCACCTAGATCTGGAAGGGTTCTTGAAACAGGGACCATGGGAGGGTTAGATTCGTTACCTCAAGAAGAATTCTCTCGAGTACAGTAGTTTTACTTATGGAAAACCCAGGCTAGTGGGGTGGAAAGGTTAGGCAACAAGGAAAAACATGGAAATGAAGGTGTGAAAACTATAATAAGCACACCAGGATTAACACCTCGAGGCCCAGGAAGGAAAAGAGGCAGAAAAAAGCAGAATGAGTTGTTGATGGAGTGTGGAAAGCTAATGGTAGATTCGAGTAAGATGAAAGACCTAACCAGTTGTTCTTTCACTAATCTTTAATGATGAAGTTTACTTCTTGGAACATCAAGGGTCTAGGTAGTAAAAGGAAGAAAATATTACTTAGTAACATAATGAAACAAGAAGCTCTGGATATTATATTTATCCAGGAAATTAAATGTTCTATACAAAAAATTAAAGAAATTCACAGTAAATGGCTCATTCATTTTGAGTTTCTAGAAGTCAAGGCAGAGAATACAGTAGGTGGCATTCTTACTCGTTGGAATCCCCTAAAGATTGGTATAATAGATGCTGAAGCCTCCAGAAATTATCTATCATTGGTAATGCAACCTGTGGGGGATAGGGAGATCTATCTGGTAACGAATACTTATGGGCCTCAGAAAATGGATGACAAATTGAGACTCCTTGACTCCCTCATGGATCTCAGAGAGAGATATGCTGGGATTCCATGGATTTTGGGTGGGGACTTCAACATGATCAAATCACTATCGGAGAGAAAGGGGGGCACCAAAGCTCTTACCAAGGATGCCTTAGCTTTTCAATCTTTCTTGGACACTTTGAAATTGGTTGACATTGATACAAGTAATGGTCACTTTACTTGGAATAATAGGAGAGGAGGAGGGTCTCTGGTAGCCTCAAAGTTAGACATATTCATCATATCAGAGGACCTTATACTCAATGAGACTGGAATGGAAGCAAGGATTCTACCCTTTGGTGGCTCTGATCACTGGCCAATTCAACTAGAGATCAGGGGCATTGGTACACCCAGGAATAGACCATTCATATTTGAAAATAACTGGCTCACCCATCCAGATTTTATCAACAATATTTCAAGTTGGTGGTATGAGGATCTACATATTCAGGGTACAAATATGTTCCTTCTTCACAAAATGCTTAAACATATAAAGCTCAAGCTTAAATAATGGAACAAGAAAGAGTTTGGCAATATTTTTGAAGGGAAAAAAGTTGTTGAAAGCAAACTGCAGATACTCAACCAATCCCTTATCAAGGTTGGCTTTGATAAAATCAACAATGATAGAGCCATCATTCTTCAGCACGAGTGGGAGAACTTATGCAAACAAGAGGAAATATTCTGGAGACAAAATCTAGAGTGCAATGGTTAAAGGAAGGGGAAAGAAACACCAGATTTTTCAATAGGTCTACCTTGGCAAATCAGGCTCATAATAGAATTTCCTCGATTAAGGATGAGGAAGGGCACCTAGTCAGTACCCATGAAGAAATTGAAGCTGTTTTAGTTCAACATTTTAGGGGGATTTCACAAGAAAGAATTCCAAACAGAGAGCCTTTCATTAAGGATATTGTAAGACATATACCAAGACTAGTGTCCAGAGAGGATAATCTTAATCTCAACAAGCTAGTAACTGAAGAGGAAATAAGTGAATTCATCAAGGAAATGCATAATGGAAAAGCACTGGGTCTTGATGGTTTTAATGTGGACGTCATTAAAGCATGTTGGAATATTGTTAAACAAGATATTTTGAACGTGGTAGAAGATTCCAGGGGGAATAGAATGATCCTGAAGGCCCTCAACACCTTCTTCATTTCCCTGATCCCTAAACAAGATAATGCTCTTACTCCTGATAATTTTTTACCCATAGAATTGTGCAATGTGGTTTACAAGATTATATCTAAGGTTGTAGTTAATAGACTCAAACCTCTTCTCCCCACCCTAGCTTCTGGGGATCGATTTGGCTATGTGGAAGGTAGACAAATTCTCAACAACATCATTCAAGCACAGGAGGTGGTGCACTCACTGACTAACAACAAGAAGGCTGGAATGAGCATGCAGCTGGACATAGCTAAAGCCTAAGATAAGTTGAACTGGACCTATATCAGGAGGGTTCTTATAGCTTTTGGGTTTGATCACAATTGGGTTAGATGGGTCATGGCTTTGGTTACTTCTTTTAGCTTTTCAATTTTGGTAAATGGCTCTCCCTCAGAGATTTTTATTCCCTCAAGAGGCCTTAGGTAGGGAGATCCACTCTCTCCCTTTCTCTTTATACTCATGATGGAAGGTCTTGGAAAATCGATTAAACAAGCAGAAGGAAAAATCAAGGGTCTTCAACTTTCTGAGAATGGACAGACTTTGACTCATCAACAATTTGTAGATGATACCATGTTGTAGGGAGTTCCTACAGTCAAAGAAGCTTTGGCATACAAACAACTTCTAAATGAATTTGGTTTGGCCACAGGTATGGAGGTTAATATTTTAAATCTAAAATCTTTTTCTTTAATACTGATATTGTTATACAAAGGAATATCTCCAGAATTTTAGGCTTTCAAAGAGATTCTCTTCCTTCGAAATATTTGGGAGTCCCCCTTACTGCTAAACCTCTTCATAAGAGAATTTGGGAACCGATGATTATAAGATGTAGGATAAAATCAGGAATTGGACCATGAGATCTTTAAACTTTGCGGGCAGGTTGGTGCTTACAAAGGTTGTTCTTCAATCTATCCCATTTTTTATGCTTTTAGCACTCCCTGTACCAAAAGGAGTATTACAACAATTCAAAACTATCCAAAGAGACTTCCTCTAGGGAAAAGGGGAGAAAAAAAAGAAATGGGCCTTAGTTGCTTGGGAAAAGATTTTCAAACCCAAAATTCAAGGAGGCTTGGGTCTGGATGATCTAGAATTTCTAAGCAGGGCTTTAGGAGCTAAGTTATGGTGGAGATGGGTCAAAGAACCAAAGGCCCAATGGGCTAGTATCTGGACAGAAAATATGCCAGTACTTGGGACAACAACGAGCATATAAGGATGTCTGGCAATATAAAGGGTTCACACATCTGGAATAAGGCATGGGAGAACAGAGCCTTAGTTCAAAAGAATAGCTTCTGGGAATCAGAGAGGGGGATTTGGCACTTTTTTGGGAAGATAAATGGCAACAAGAACCAATACTGCTAAATGAGCAATTTCTGGACCTCAAAATAGAGACAGATATCAAGGGGTTATCACAGGTCAAAGATTTTTGGGACCAAAATAATAATGAAAGCAAATGGAGAAGGTGGAGAAATATGATTTACGAGGAAGATAACCCCTTGAAAACTAAAGTTGAGCCTCTCAATTGGATATTGTAACAAAGGAAGATCTTGGTGATTGGGGGGCATGACCAATTGAGGTGAGGTAATAATAATGAGGGGACCTTTAATCTTAAGGAAGCTAAGTGAAAAATCCTCAAGATAGACTCTCTTGCTCCGCATAGAATATGGCAGAATCTGTGGAGGCATCAAGGCTGGATGAAGATTAAACTCTTTATGTGGCTTGTTTATCATAAGAGAATTCTGACTTGGGATAACATAAGAAAAAGGGGTGTGCTGGGGCCTTCCAGATGCCTGCTCCGTGAAGCCCACTAAGAAACAATGGAACACCTCCTCAATAATTATATCTTTACCTCCAGTTTGTGGGATTATTTTGCTAACATCTTCCAAAGGAGCAACAGTGACAGAGGGTGCATCTTCAACACCCTAAACAGGTGGAGAAATAATTGCTCAGGCAATGAAATTCATGGTACTGCATGGGCTCTTACCCCTAGCTTCATTATTTGGAATGTCTGGAAAGAAAGGAATAAGAGAATTTTCAGAAATGAAAAAAGATCCCTTCATTGTCTTTTGAAGCAAACTTTGACTCAACTTAAAGAGATGGTGGGTACCATAGTGCGAAACACCCCTAATAATCAACCCTCATATGCTGACTTGAAGATTCTGGGACTATTGGGTATGTAGGGGCTTATGTCACAGAGCTTGAACAGAAGGGTTTTGGTTATGGTTTCTAAGCAGGAATTCTGGCATCCTCCCCCTTTGGGCTATCTGAAATATAACATTGATGGGGCTTCCAAAGGCAACCTGGGTAGTGCGATATTTGGAGGAGTGTTAAGGGACGATACTGGTAACCTCCTTTCCTTCTTCCATGGACATTTAGGCAGAGCTACAAACAACATGGCAGAAGCCATGGCTATGGAGAAGTGCTTAGATCTCTTGGTGTAGGACAACCAGCAGAATGTTATTATTGAAGCTGACTTTGAGATTATTATTAACACAGTCAAAACAATTGGTTGGGCTTGGAGCCGGAGAAGGTTTCTAAACACTGGAGGTTGATCCAGGTCTTCCAACGGATCTAGATCCACTTCAGAGGCCTACACATGGTCAATTTTAACCATGTGCAAAGGTAGGCCAATAAACTTGTTGATCTACTGGCTAATCAAGGTGTGAATTGTACCAGGTATAGGGTTTCGATGAGCAGGCATAGGTTGACTCAGGATAATTTCATGGATCAGTGTGACACCCAAGCAGTCGAGGATATGATGGTGTACTGAACCAAAACAATGGAAGCTTGGTCCAATAATTTGGTTGATTTATGAGATGCAAGTTTTACCTCTCTCGCTTATCCTTTTGTTGCCATGAGGAGTTTGCTACTAGAGTAGTTGTTTGGAGGGAAGGGGTAGTATGTTGCTTAGGCTCTCTTACGGTGGCAAAAGTGAAAGTGGTTACTGCCGGAACTCGGATTCCAATGGCGAAATGAATATTCCTAATACATTGATGAATGTTGTTTTTCTGCTAGCGGAGTGGTTTACGGTATATCGGGGACCTCTCGGGGGGAAAGTGATTTTAAAATTTTGGGTGCGATCACACTCCTCAGGTGACACATGGCTGTGGGGCGGTTTTGTTCTCCACACTTTTTGCGTGTTAAACAACAACTCCTTTGCTCGGAGCGATTTGATCCTCCATCGTAGGATCAAGTTCGACAGATCTACGACTATGTTTTATCGTGTAGGTCTATGGGGCCTTATGGTTAAAGAGCAGACTTCTAGACGACGCGATATTCAACTCCACCGTTGGATCAATTCAGGGGGATCGACGGTCAGGAATCAGTCGCGATCGATGGTGCTTCCAAATGGTTTTTGGGTGAGAGCCTTGGCTCTACGAGGCACTCAGCTGCAGTTGGTGGAAGCTATGTGTTCTGAAGGCGAAATGTATTAGACTTTCTCCTACTTTTTCAGATTGGTCAGATTGCTTATGTGGCCTTCGTACTTGTAGCCTTTTTGGGTGGTGTAGTTTTGTGGTTTAGGGTTTGTTTAAAATCCTTGTTACCATGTCGATGGTTGTATTCTATGTAAATACTTTTCTGTTTTAATGATTAAAAAGTCACGACTCTTGCTTCAGCAAAAAAAGATAATAAAAGCAATATCACTTTTTAAATATCTCGAATATTATTAACATTTTATTACACTTGCCAACAGATAAGTTTATATTCCACTAGTTTTTGGCAAATAATTTTGTTCTTTCTTTTAAAAGAATTCTATAAATTTTTATAAATTTATCATAAATTATTGTATTAAAATACTTTTTCTAAAAATTAAAATATTTTAATTTTTTTGAAATTAAAAAAAAATAATGGTAAAAAATAATGAATGGATTATTTTTATGGAGTTGATTTCTAAATTGTCTCAAATAAAAAATAGATATAAAATATAAATTAAAAAAATATACACTTATATTATAATGATTACGATATATATAAGTCTTTTATTACAATGTACAATCAAATTTTTAATCAGTGTAAGAGGGTATTACCCCTATAGTATAAGAGGATACAAGCAATATGAAAATAAGTCTCATCACCAATTTCGACCTCTAGAATTTTGATGTTTAGAATTGATTTACGATAGTCCCACCTGTGTTCTCAAATCTGATAAATATTAATTTATAAATTTTTAATAAAATAATCTAAAATGCTCACTACATAGTGGATTAAAAAAAATGAATTCTTAGTGGGCCTAATGGTTAAGAGCATGTGTTTCCTCCTAAGAGGTCACAGGTTTCAAAAACCTGAGGGGGTAGAGTATGTATGCCCTCGTAGACTAGTAGTCAGGGGGTCTCATACACCAATTTGATATCTGGCTTGGCTGTGACCTTAAAAATAGTATTATTATTATTATTATTATTATTTATTATTAATAAACACAAGTCAAAAATAATATTATTATTAGTAGTAAATATTTCAATAGATATTATTATTATTATTATATTATAAACTCAAAGTCAAATAAATATTATTATTAGTAGTAAATATTTCATTACAAAAACGAATGTCCCTAGAATATTGGTTCATAGAAAAACATGAACTCTTATAATAATGTAAATGGTCAATTATATCAAAATCCAAAGATATTTGGACCCTTAAAATAGATATTATTATATTATATTATTATTATTATAAACTCAAGTCAAAAATAAATATTATTAGTAGTAAATATTTCATTACAAAAACGAATGTCCCTAGAATATTGGTTCATAGAAAAACATGAACTCTTATAATAATGTAAATGGTCAATTATATCAAAATCCAAAGATATTTGGACCGATTCTCCCTTTTATAACCTTTTTATTTGTGTTTATAAATCAATTTAATCATAAAATATTACAAAAATGTATAATAATATAGGAAAAAAACTTCGATCTTTCCCTATAATAGGAAAGAGTTATAGAAAATAATTTAGTTAAATATACGATATTAAAATTATAAATGTAAAAATAAAATATTTTTTTTATTGAATAAATATAATTTTATTTTATATTAGAGATTTTATTATGAGGATTAAGATGAAAAGATATTTTATATTAATTTGATTTTTTCAATATAGAAATTTAATTATTTGATTATTTATTTGCAATTGAATAGAAAAGTATAAATTTTAAAGTTAAAGTAAATAGTTTTGTTGTTTAACAAGAGTTATATATATTATATATATATATATATAGAAATTGTAATTATTTTTCTTATTTAAAGATGCAGTAAAACGTGCATAAGCATATTTTAATAAACTCTTAACTTTTGTAACAGATGAAGATGTTGGGGCTAATGCTTTATTCAAGATTATCTATGCACCTATCTCTATTTTGCTCCAAGGTTATCTAGTCCATTAATTAATTCCCTTCCCTTATCTATTTCATTATTAGATTTATGAATTTGTTCAAGCATTCAATAATTGTTATCTATTACTTTTTGTATAAGATGGAGGTATTAGCTAACAAAAATGCATATTACAGTTGTATTAATAATTTACAAGAAATGAAACTTATAAATAAACTATTACACATTAAAACTTATAAATAAACCATTTATTTTTTAACATTTTAGTATTACTACATTAAAAGTCTTGGCCCTAGAGTATGTCTTAACACTGTTTCTGTTTGGCTAAGAGCTCGTTTTCCTCAGACGTAAGGAAACGGGTTAACCACCCAAGACCCAGAGGCATCTGTTGATCTGAAAATAGAGAAGGTGATCAATTTCCTCTTCTCCAAAAACAAGGTCCGTTCTCCAACTCTTTGCAAGGAAAAATGGGTCTTAACACAAAACATGTTTTCCAACACGTCTCTTCAAGTTATGAGTTACTTTTCACATGTAAACTTAAGCATAAGCAATACAACATCACATAACTCATATAGCCATACATGAAGAGTAGAACAAAGGATTTGTTCACGGAAGTTCACCCCTCATGGGCTATATCTTTGGGTCTGCCAACATAGCTAAACTGCTCCATATATTCAGCCGAAAAATGAGTACATAAAAGTTTGTTGATAAACATGTTAGACTATTTCCCCTTCAGTGAAACATTCTCCTACAAAGAACTCTCACATAAAATAACATGACATCCTACAGTCATGAAAACATCAACAACATAATGCGTCTCCTACAAAAGACCCTATACTCCAACTGAACATGAGCATATTGAAGGACAAATAGAAAATTTATTCAACAAGACATAGTGAGAAAAGTAATAGAAGAGTTCAACCCTGCAAGTAACAGTTGTTGCAGTAAACTTCCGAAGGTAAGAAAACTCCTACAAATCATTCTCCATGCTCAAACACATTCAAGAACTGCTCAAAAACATTGATTGATCCATACACCCATGAACTTGAACCTGCAAAAAAGTTCCTATAGATGTGCTTAAATAAAAAAATAAAGGTCACCATTGGATCCAAAATGTCCAAAACCCCTAGGTAGACTCTTCTTGAGCTTCAAAACACTTAAAACTCACAAATATATGGCTCCACAAGCTCTCCATGTAGTTTCGTTGTTATCCGTTGCACAAATTGGACCAACAGACTAACTGTCATACAAATTTTCCTTGTTTTCCTCTGAGGAGGCGACAATTTCACCCTCCGACGGTGTAATTTGTTGGAAAATTAATTCAGCCAATAATGCCTAAGAGCTAAATTTCTACGCGACACATGGTCCTGTGAGTGCATGTGGCCGGGGGTTGGGCTTAAACGCACCCCCGCCACTCTATACCTTTCGCCAGTGGGTGCTATCGTGTTGATGCCCATAAGGCCAGGGGCTGGAATAATTGCCCGCCCCTGACAGGATAGCTCCCCTGCCCATATGCCAATGATTCCACTTGTTTCCATAAGACCTAAGGTTATTCCCTTTATCTCTGGAGAATGGAGATACCCTCAAAGGTCTTCGCGGGACCTTTGGTAGACTGTAAGATTATCTGCAGACGTCACAAAGTTACATGCATGTTCATAAACAATAACTAATTATCAAAGTAGGACAAATAGATTACCTCAAGCCTCCATGTAGATTTGCTGGAGAGCACAATGCAACTAAGTGGAAGTCCCCTGAGCCGGATCCAGATCAAGTCCTGCACATAGAAGAGACAAGCATAATGACAACATACAACCTTAATAAATAATACATGTATATATAAAAGAACATATATTTACACATAACTAAGCTACTCATGCTAAAAGGTATTGGACAAACAAGCTAATGAATGATAGTACCAACACCACAGAGTAGACAGTACAACTGCAGTTCTATATTAATGTCGGAAGAGTGATTACAACCATTTGTTGCATCAACCTTCCCTCACCCCTCCAACTTCTTTCTCTCTCTCCCTTCTTACCAACTTCTTCTGATTTGAGACAATGCTCAACAATCAAGTATGTTATCCTTTTATATGATCTGACCTCTATCACCATAGCCCTAGCTTTGCTTATCTAGCAATTGAGTTAGGGTTTCCAAGTTCCTCCATGAGTTCCTTAGGGTAAAAGCAATGAAGTTGCCATACTTTTCAACGCTTTCCCATTTGCCTCCTTCATTAGGATTAGAAATCCCCCAAATAGGTCAAACTTGAGATGTTTCCTTGCTTTTCTTGAGTAGATTTAGGAGCAAATATATAGATATTTATGAGTCAATTCGCTTCTTTTACCTCTAGAACTTCATTAGGATCCACTAACGTTGTTCCCGAACTAACAACTAGAGTTAGTAGGGTCACTAACACTCCCTTAGGCTTGCTGAGAAGCTTTATAAAGCAGGTTGTTAGTGCATAACCAGTGTTAGTGTGGAAACAAGGCCTATGATCTTGGTCTTTGCTTCAGCTATCATGTCTTTCTCCTCTGAGGTGATGAGGGGGTCATTCGTTGTATAACACCGTCGCACAAATCGGACCAATAGACTAACTGTCATACAAATTTTCCTCGTTTTCCTTTGAGGAGGCGACAATTTCACCCTCCGAAGATGCAATTTGTTGGACAATTAATTCACCCAATAATGCCTAAGAGCTAAATTTTTGCCCGACACTTGGTGCTATGAGTGCATGTGGTCGTGGGTTGGGCTTAAATGCACCCCCGCCACTCTGCACCTTCCGCCAATGGGTGTGATCGCATTGATGCCCATAAGGATGGGGGCTGGGCTAATTGCCCGCCCCTGCCGGGCTAGCTCCTTTGCCCATATGCCGACGATTCTGCTTGTTTCCATAAGACCTAGGGTTATTCCCCTTATCTCTGCACCTGACAGTTAGCACCTTTCCTTCTCTGCCCGCAGTCTTGTGCCTTGGCATGTGTCCTGAGCTAGGGCTTATCTACAGCCCCTCTCCATTGTCGCACCCGAGGTCTTTGTCAGCTGGTCATATAAAGGGTTGTGTGACCTTGGGTCGGGTCTAAGCCTCAGACACTCAAGTCTTGGCTCCTGCAGTCTTGTGGGGTGCCATTGGACCAGAGGCTAGGGGCTTAGCCCCGACCCTTTTCCCCACCATGCATTGTGCTAAATCTGAAATAGCAGTTGCCGACTATGGTTATTAGCATTGGTGGCTCAATGGTAGAGCACTGTAATGTTTGCAATGAGGTTAGGGCTTCGATCTCCCTAGGCCTTTGGCCAACAATACCAAAATTTTGATGCACCCTAGGGGTGCCATGTGGCAGCTCGTTATTGGGTCATGTGGCATCATGCTAT
Source organism: Pinus taeda (assembly GCA_000404065.3). Classification (NCBI taxonomy): domain Eukaryota; kingdom Viridiplantae; phylum Streptophyta; class Pinopsida; order Pinales; family Pinaceae; genus Pinus; species Pinus taeda. Next base: position 27,829 of record APFE030278715.1, read on the forward strand.
TTGTCCACATCAATCAATCATGAACCAATAAAAAACGACCCAAAACCGACGAACCATAACATGCCAAGTGTCAACACCTTGTTGGTTCGTACATGCACAATCACCCTGCTGACTCAAATGTACAGTTACCTAGTCAGCTGCTCAGTTAGCACACCTATTCATTTTTAGTTGTTGGGCCAAATGATCAGAACACGATAACTTGAGCATACAATGTCAGATTGAGGTGAAACGAATGTCATTGGATTCAAAAAGATGAGCACTTTGACTTTTTGCTGGTTTCAAGGCTTTCTAGGCACTTTCATTTTTGAGCTAAAATTTGATCACCTAATCATTTGGAAAGAGTGAAAGCCTGTACCCTTATGAACCACAATAGATTATTCCAAGTAGCATGGTTTTCCTTGAATAAAGATGATTAGTCAACTTACATTCGCTAAAGATAAGTATCCTCACTGTGGGTTTAAAAATTAAATTATAATAAATTTTTCCCCTCTAAAAAAACAAAACTAAATAAAAAATTTAAACAATTATAAGTAAAAATTGAAAAAAACATCACAACTAAAAAATTAAAATCACTTAGCTACGATTCTTTCTCAACTTTTTCAACATTTTCAATGCACTTAAAGTGACGTAGAAAACACTTTACTCCCTTTGGCCATGGCTGTATTTCAAACCATTTGATACTTTGTCCACCTGAAATGATTTTGTACGGTCAAAAATGATGCCCACAAAATAATATTTTGAAAAAGGTGTTTTATAAATTATTATAAGTTTGAAATAATATTTTGAAAAATGTTTTATAAATTATTATACATTTTGGAATTTAAGTTTTGGTCACAACTCAAATTCCTAATTCCAACCAATCTACTAATAATAAAACACTCTCCAAAACTTATAACCAATAAACCATGACTTTTTCAAAACTTATGATCAATAAACTATGACTTTTCAAAATTGAGCTGTCAGCTCTAATTATTTGGTCACAACTCAAATTCCTAACTCCAACCAATCTACTAATAAAAAAACACTCCAAAACTTATAATCAATAAACTATCACTTTTCAAAATTGAACTGTCAGCTCTGGAGAGATGGATAGATAGAGTGCCTGAGTCTCGCTCCATGATTAATGAATCAAAATTGCTTTGACCAGTTTCACATGTTCAACCCAAAACTTGTGGTGTACGTTAGTATTGCCACGTGCCAAATAAACAACAATTCTCCACTTAACTTGTATGAATAATTGTGATTCGTCATTTTCAAAATCGATGTATCCAAATCTCACCAACTGTATCGGTTGTACAAATGGCCAACCTCCCAGACAAATTGTACTCGGAAAATATGGCTTGGACTGAAGCAGGTGAAATATCCCTTTCAACTTCTGTTGTGTTTGAAAATGTTGGGGGCAGATGGGCTTATTTTAGGAGAGCCGCATCCTTGAGTTTCTTACGATGCAGTGCAGCAGCACTTACGAGCGTGTGATACCAGGGTAGTAGCTACAGATTCTGTTAAACATGGGCCGAACTCCATGTTGTGATAAGTCGGGAGTTATGAAAGGCCCTTGGAGTGCAGAAGAGGATAGAAAGCTAAAGGATTATGTTCAGAAACATGGATTTGCAAACTGGCGTGCTCTTCCTAGGCTGGCCGGTAATTACAATTCTCTGAACCTGCACATGCAAGTTTTAACAGCATTTCATGAACATTAGGGAATTTTGAATTTTGCTACTTATAATTTGTATACCTGCACAGGACTTCTCAGGTGTGGGAAGAGTTGTCGATTGAGGTGGTTGAATTATTTGAGACCTGACGTCAAACGTGGAAGCCTCAGTCCAGAGGAGGAGCAGACCATTATTCGACTTCATGGACTTCTAGGCAACAGGTAACTTGGTTATTGGCGCGGACTACTCTTGTTGTACTCAACCAAAAAAAAATATGGAGTTTCCAATCATAATGGACTTACGTAAAAACTTTTTCAGCGTGTCTAAATTTCTTCACCATGTCTACATTTTTTTTGTGGTATAGGTTAAGATTTAAATGGCATCATTTCACTATATTCCAAATTTAAATTACACAAGAACCATTTTTGTATTTTAAAATTGAATTGTTTTAAATGAATAAATGATATTTTAAGGTTCATCAGATTAAAAATGGTATATTGGATTACTAGTCTTTTTGTTTTTCGACTTTTGGAATTTAATCAGTTTCATAATTAAATTGATAGGCTGACCCAACCTTCTAATAGTCTCGACAATTCCAAGGAATTGATGCTAAAGTACTGCCATAACTGTTCCTAAGCATCACATTCCAAAATGAAATGTTTTCTTCTATTCCATTGGGCAATAAGTGCAAAAAGTACACACCCTTTATTCTCAAGCTTTTTAGGTCTCTTCCACAGTCCCAATAGAATTCTTCCACAGTCCCGATAGAATGCTAGCTCCAATGTACTCTTGTTTGAGATCACAAGTTGGGTTGAATTCATGAACATAATATTTCTTCTTTTTACCCAACTCTTTTCCCCGTAGTTGGGTTGAATTCATGAACATAATACTTCTTCTTTTTACCCAACTCTTTCCCATATAAGCTTAAGGTTCTCCATAACAAAATTCTTTAAGTCCTTGCTATTTGTGGGGCATGTATTGACTTTTACAACCATTTGTTGTTTGTTCTCATTCATTTTTTTTCTTTCACTCATACTTTTATTGAAGATAACTTTCATCCATCTACTTACTCTCATTTGCCCAATTCTTTTTGAATATTTTATAAAAAAACACCATATCATCAATTACTTTCATAAAATTATTCTTATTCATGTAAATTACCAATTCTAAAAATATCCCAAAACCATACTCAAACCATTAACGTTTTTATTCCAAAAATTTGCAATCTACATAAATTCAACTTCAAAAAATTCTCCAAAATTTTTATATTAACTTACACCACTGAATTAAATATATTAACATATTCCTGCTGAGTCTACTATGAAAGAGTAGTTTCCTTGAAGACTATCTTATTCCATATTTAATGTAAACATACTCCTGCTGAGTCTGGTGTAAAAGAGAGTATTTTTTCTTGAAGACTATCTTATTCCATATTTAATGAATGGTTAGAATTATAGTTTTATTCTCTATTTTAAGGAATTGTAGAAGTATATGGTTGTAGTTTTGTCAATTAAATATAGTTAGGATGGTTGGAAAAAATAGTATTACTGTTTGATAGGTTTAATGATTTCAAAACTTATAATTAGATTTAAATATTTTTTTGAAAATCAAATTTTTTATGATATGAAATATTTTACGAATATAGAGTATTCTGAGAATCAGTAATCTATATAATCTATATAAAAGAGCTAATCAAAACAGACATATTTCTCAAATAAAACAGCTTTGAGAGATATAAAGATAATTTTCTTCGGAAAAAACACCAGCCTTAATCTCTTTAGCCATATGAATGCAGGTGGTCCACCATTGCCTCGTACCTGCCCGGAAGAACAGATAACGAGATCAAGAATATATGGAACACCCATCTAAAGAAACGCCTCACCCAGAGTGGAAGTGGAATAAATGCTGTGTCTACAAATCCAGCTTCCCCAGGGTATTAATCAACTAATTGCTAAATCATGAATGAAAAAGCCATAGCCGTTTTGGTAGGAAATTACCCTACAAGGGGAATTAATACCCTGGGGAATTAAGAGTTACAATAATGCATCTATTGATTCATATTAAAGCCTTAATTATTTGGGCAATAAATGCAGGTGGTCAACCATTGCCTCGTACCTGCCCGGAAGAACAGATAACGAGATCAAGAATATATGGAACACCCATCTGAAGAAACGTCTCACGCAGAGTGCATGCGAGATAAACCCAGTGTCAGCACATTCATTTTTGACTCCTGCGACCACAATTCCCGTGGCTGTTGATAACTGTTTGTCGAAGTCACTAGCAATGGAGAATTCACGCCGTCTTCCTGATTCTCCAAATTCGGCGTCCAGCTTTTCTCCCTCGAAAAATTCACAACCCCAATTCGCAGTGGACGAGATAGGGCTACACGGAGCCGAGTATGATCAACATTTGTGGGAAGCATCCAGCGCTCGTCGTGATGAAACAGATGAGAATGGATCAGCAGACGAATATATGATGAAGGAATTTCTTGATATCGCCGGAGAATCTTCATCACGAGAGCATGGGAGTAAAGATTACGATATCACGGGAGTCTGGGATCGTATTAGTGAGGACAACAATGTGTCAATCTCGGACTATATAAATACTGAAATATTCTGCTCATCCTTTGGGAACCAGTTAGACGGTGACATATTGAAGGTCCATTTGGCCGATCATTCACAGGAACATAGTTCTAGCTCTAATTGGCCGCATGCATATACTCCTGCATTGCTATCTCCAGAGTTTCTATCTGACTTCCCGGAGAACGCAGTGGATGTCATGGACATTCTAATTCCCCCACTCTGGATGGATTAAATCCAGAACTTGATAAAAGAAAATTTAAAATATTTTGAGATATAGTGTGTTCAACTGGATTACCTGGCTCTGAAGCTGTGGTTTTAGGCTGTTTATGATGGTTTTTTCTCCACAAGTGTTAGAAGTCTATTTTATGAAAAAAATTATGTACTAATTTTTCTATATATATATATATAAAAGTTAAATAAATCTTACATCAATAGTAATAACATGAACATTTTAAATGTTTTAAATCTAATCTTTAAATATTAAAATTTTACAAGTAATGAATTTTTAAAAATTAATATTTTACAATCATTAAAAATTATAGATGAATGAGTGTTGCAAGGTGATTGCTATTTAAGTGGAAATTATGCTTTCAAAAAATTGCAAATTAATATAAGTGGAAAAAATAATTTCTTACTAAAAAATAAGAATTTGCATAAATTTTGGTAGATAGTAATTTACATTTTTACTTCTAAGTGTTTAAATGTTGAATAGATAAATAATGGTGGGCAATAACTTTAGGTAAGTATATTTATTTAACATCTTGTTCCTATCCATTTTTTGTATGCAAATACTAGCTTAAATTATGGTGGACAATAACTAATGGTAAATATTACATTCTAATCTTAGGTGGTTTAATAATGAAAAATCATTGCACAAATATACAAAAATCATGGCATAAATATTGCAACTACATTCATGAATTATGGCAGAAAAATTTGAGGCAGTTATCCACATAACATTGTATTGTGCAAAGGTTGTAAAATGACCTTCCAGTTATGGTCCAATCATGAAAAATATTTTTTTCAATAATATTGAAAAATAAATATTTGTTTTTCAAATTTAAAAATATGAGGTAGATATGGCTTGAATATGATAACACCTTCAGGTTGTGGCCCAATCAAATGTTTGAAAAATATTTTTTTCAATAATGGTGAAAAATATATATCTATTTTTCAAAGTTAAACACTATAAATTGCATTGGTAAATGCTAAACTAATATTGTTCAATATAGGTGTATCTATTTTAGAATAGGGTTTCGAGAACTTTAATTTAGTTATCAATAATCATAATATTCTAAATATTCTAGGATATTCTTAGTACTATACACATATCAAAGGTTAAGATTGATCTCCAAAGTAGTTATGTCCTCTTTTCCTTTTTAATGAAATTAATTAATTAAAAATATGTCGTATAAACAAGTAGCATTTGAATACGTTATGGATTTTTGGACATGTGGTATTGATAAGCCATGGTACTAGCCCATGGTATTGTAACAAAGCTTATTTACACATTATAATCTCCATGGTAGAGTAGAGATAAGTCTCCATGGCTTTAAATGTATATATATTTTTAATTTATATATTAATTTTTTTTTATAATTAACAATAATAATAATTTGAAATGAAGTTATAATTTAGTTAATTTTATGTTTTTGTTAATTCTAATAATGTTAAATGTATCATAAAAAGTGTTTTGAAGCTTCTTCCTCAACATTTTCAATATTCATAGATGGAAAAACAAAAAGTTCATACATATATGTTTACTAACCATTTAAGTTGATACCTATATGTTTACCAATCATTTAATTTATATAATTATGCAAATTTTAATATATTCAATAACAATGAATAAAGGTCTAAATATAATATTTTCTATATAGAATTAAAAAGGAACATTTTAATGCATAAATTGAAAAAAAAAACACTAAAAACATATTTTCTATATAGAATTAAAAAGGAACATTTTAATGCATAAATTAAAAAAAAACACTAAAAACACTTCTGCATAAAACTTCCTCAATATTTTTAATGCTCATAAAAAGAGAGAGTAAAATTGGATACCAATGTATTTACCAATCATTAAATGTATTTACCAATCATTAAATTCATATAGTTATATTAATTTAACATTTTCAATAACAATTAATAAAAAGACTAAATATGAGAGAAACAGACGCAGAAAACACTTAACTACCTCTGTTCATGGCTTGTATTTCAAAGCATTAGACACTTTGTTCATGTGGACTCATTTTGTACATTTAAAAATATGCCGATTCACCAAAATAATATTTTCAAAATTGAACTGTTACCTCAGGAGGGATGGGTTGATAGGGCTGGCCAAAATCTCAATTCATGATTGATGAATCAAAATTGTTTTGACCAGTTTCACATCTTCAACCCAAATCTTGTGGTGTCGGTAAGAATGTTGTCGCATCTCAAAATATAATAATTGTGATGCGCTATTTTCAAAATCGATGTATCCAAATTTCACCAACTTGATTAGCTGTACAAATGGCCAAAAATAGAAGTGTACACAAACCTCCACCAACTATTTGTACTGGAGAACTACTACTGACTAAAACAGATGAGATATCTCTTTCAGTTTCTGCTCTGTGATTGAAAATATGATGGAGGATGGGCTTATTTGAGGAGAGCTGCATCCTTACGATGCGCTGAAGCACTTATGAGCGAGTAATACGAGGGTAGTAGTTATAGATTCTGTTAAACATGGGCCGGGGTCCACGTTGTGATAACATGCGGGTTAAGAAAGGCCCTTGGAGTGCGGAAGAGGATATAAAGCTCACGGATTATGTTCAGAAACATGGATTTGGAAATTGGCGTGCTCTTCCTAGGCTAGCAGGTAATTACGACTCTCTGAATCTGCCCATAAAACTTGGTTGAATTTGAATATTTTTTTTTAAATCAAACATATTTCTCATATAAAATTGCCATATATTATGAAAATGTATAATGACATAACTTTAAAAAAAAATCTTCTCTTTACCCATGAATGCAGGTGATCCACGCGTGCTACTTGTCCGAAGAACAGATAACGAGATCAAGAATATATGGAACACCCATTTGAAGAAACTTGTCTCACACACTGGATAGAGATAAAGGTTGTGTCACCCTGCACCCATAATTCCCGTGGCTGTTAATAGTTGTTTGTCAAAGTCACTAGCAATGGAGAATTTTCGTTGTCTTACCGATTCTCGAAATTCAACGTCCAATTTTTCTCCCTCACAAAATTTGCAACCGCAATTCACACTGGACCAAATAGGGCTACACGGAGCCGAGTATATTTAACATTGGTGGGAAGCATTCAACGCTTGTCGTCATTAAACAAACAAATTAATAAAGTTGCTAATATCTTTCTTCAACATATGACATGGAGCATGGGATCGGGTCATAGAATTCTCATTGGTATAGATCATATTCTAGGTGCGGGTAATGATGTTAAGATCTCTGAGAGGCTCATACATTTCTTAAACGGAAGACGCATATATTTTTGAAGTCAAGCCATTTCACAATGGAGGGGTGCATGTCCAGTTTGGAAAAATGCACAGGAGTTGGGACTATTTGGGCATTGGGACCAGGAATGGAACAAAATAGTAGCTGGTATGAAACATCTTGGGATATGCCTTGCTGGAATACAAGACAACCTCATTTGGACAGCAAAGATGAAAGACTGAAAACATTTTTGTTGCTGATATCTATTTCACTCTCTGTTACGGATATTCCGCAAAGGGAGAAACATGTTCTATTTGCCTTCTGGAAAACCAAAATCCCAAACAAAATCATCTTTTTTACATGGTTAATTTTTCATAATAAAAATCTCACTTGGGAGAACTTCCAGAAAAAGCAGTTGCAAGTTCTCAATATTTGTTCTATCTGCAAAATAGAAGCGGAAAATAACAATCACATATTCCGTAAGTGTCAACATACGATTCAGATATGGAAAAGGCTGTCATCACATATCGATTTTCCATACATTCAACATGATTGCATTGTGGATTGCTTAAGTGGTGGAGCACTCATAAGTCAGTTTAAAGATCCATTCCACTTATACTTTTTTGGGAAATATAGAAATGGGGAAATATATGCGTCTTTCATAATTACACAGGGGGATTTCTATAAGGTAATTGAAAGTACTTTAACTAATTTTTCATTCCACATTTAAATTAAATTATGTTCTAAAAAACTTCGACAAAAGAGGACTGATCTTCAGATGGAATATCCAATGGGTTTTTTTTGATGGTGCTGCTCAACGGAACACATGTTGTGGTTTTTGGATTGCCATTTCAAATGAATTGACATACAAGACTCATTGGCATGGGGAAGCGGCACTAATACCAGCGCTGAAGCAATGGCCTTATGGGGCATCCTATGGTTTACTAACTTCTTTGGTATCCATGTCATACACATCTATGGGGATTCCAAGATCATTATAGATCAGATTAAGGGTAGTACAAACATCAACAATCCATTGTTAATTGGGTAGTGCAAACGTCAACAATCCATCGTCGCTGGAGAGAATTGATATTCTATAGAATCTGTCATGCATGTTGAACAAAGAAGCTAATCAACTTTTGAAGAGGGGATTACTAGATAATTTTAGTAACATGCACTTGGAAATAATTCTAAATCATAATGTTTTAGATGTCCGAGACTTTCCATTTCCTCCGTAAATTCTATATCCCCTCTTTATTTGTATATTTTTTATATGTCTACTAGTCTTAATACCTGTCAGTTCAATCACTTTGGATGGAAGGAAATGCTACTTACATTTTCGCTCAGACAGATGGTGTGGAGGTATGGAGGTGCAGCAGATATGTCGAGTGCATACTTTATTTTGGGCGGTTTTTTTGTTGAAAACAACTGTGTCTTTTTATGTTTTATTTCTGGATGGGAATTGGGTCTACGCATTGTATATATTCCGTAATATGTTTTGCTAATGGGATTATTTGGATGGGATATTGGATATGCATTCCCAGATAAACTTGTATGATGTGGAAAAAATTGACAAAAATGATATATATCTTGAATATGGATCATATAAACTTGTATGATGTGGAAAAAATTGACAAAAATGATATATATCTTGAATATGGATCATATGATATATTATAAGAAGCTTTTTTCGCACGGAGAATTTTTTTTTTTTTAATAATTGTGCTTCTGTATTCCAACCATAATAGTTTTAGTAGAAATTAGTTGTTTTAGTTCCCTCCTCATCTAGGTTTTATTCTCCCAAGACAATATCTTCAATGTCTTGAAATTGCGGTAAATCAAGGGACCGCAGGTTTGATTTGATCTGGGGTATAATCTGGAACTTCCTTATATTAATTTTTTTTAATATCTTAACCTGAATTAAGTCGCAACCCGTAATTTTATCCTAGGTATTGCCTACATTAATTGTGTTTTTAGGTAGAGACGATTTCAATAGTATTTCTGATATATTTCTACAATGGCCGTAACACCATTCAATAAATATCAATATGCAGAATACATTGTTAAATGTTTATTGTCTAACAATGTTTATTGTCGTTAATTAGCCTCACAATCACCGAACCAGCGAATATTCCCTTAAATTCTTTCTAACTATATTAATTTATATATAAAAATATCATATCTATTATTTTATGTAAAATGGAGTCTCCTTTTAGCGATTCATGAAATTGCGGTCTCTTCCTAATTAATGGAAACATTTATAAGTACATACAATAATAGGTCTATTAATAATGTTCTTCTAAAAATTATTTTTAATATATAAATTAATTTAATATTTTTAAAATCTTTATGAGAGGCAATATTTTTTATCTTATTTTTTTAATTGAAGTTAGCTTTTTTATTGAAAGCATGGTTATATTTAGGTATCTGATGTATAAAAATAAATATTACAACATAGAAGCTAAGAGGTTCCCCAAAATTGCTTCTAACTCTAGCCAAAACCCTCACCTCAAGCCAACCTCAAGCCAGGGTGGCATAAGGATAGCTAGTCTTGGCTCGATCATTAGGGGATAACAAAGGAAATATTCTTGGAGAATAAGGATAATATTAAAAATATTATTCCTTTCAAATTTAAGGATAAGTTGTGGGATGATAAGGAGTTTGGAAGGAAAAAAAAAGCTGAGGTATTATAAGGAGGTGATCAACCTTAATCTTGTTAACCAAAACTATCTTTTTGTCTTAACCATTGTAAGAATACACTGAACATTACAAAGATAAGAATAAATTTTCATGAGCTTCGAAGTGAAACCAGGCATTGGTCAATTTCGAAAACACCTTGAGAGGAAAAAGTCTCACCTTTGTGATACTAAGAGGGTTGAAGATGAAAACACTTTCTCTTGGATTCCCCGACTCTTATTCACATTGGTTCTTATTTCAAAGACCTTTTCCACACTATCAACCTTCTCGACTTGTTAAATCAACAAAATTATAGTGATTTTGGAATGCTTCTCTCCCTTCTTATTGATAATAGAAATAAAAGTTTAAATAGTCTCATTTAATCTCTTAAATAATATTAGTCTTATTAAATATTAATCATAAAAAATACAAAATTTAATAATTAATATTTTAAAAATAAAAAAACATATTTAAATTAATTTAAAGAAGGAGAAAGATATTTCATAATGAATCACTTATATAGAGCATTTTTCTTAAAAATTAAAATTATTAAAAGTTATTACTACCCAATAAAATATTATCTTGAAAACAACCTTAATTGTGTTTTATGAAATGATATTACTTTTAATTAGAGGTGATTACCTCATTTTCTTTCTAACACTTTTTACATAATAATCATTAGGAGAGATGATTATGTAAAATTGAAAGTGCAAAGTTTGAAATTAATATTGTTATAATTGTATTTACCATTATAAATTTTACAAGTTACTATATGTTACGTGGTTAAATTATATGATTAGTGAATTTTTATAATTATTTTGTCTAATTTCACAATTAAGAAATAATAATTATTTCATAATTGAGAAAAATTCATAAATGAGAAGAAGGTTCATAGCAAGTTAGGAAAAACTCATAATTGAACATAATACTTGTGCATAAATTGTATTTACCTAGTTTACAGGCCATCAAATTTATCTTCTCGTCGCCCTAAGTGTATAGAGAAATTCTCCCAGATATAGGAAAATCCTATATAACTAGGTTCTCTTAGGGGTAGAAGAGAATAGAATGTGATTAGAATGCCTTGTCATGTTGGAAAATTTCCATCAGAATGTCCTTATGTGCTTCATAGATGAACCTATTGTATAAGTAAGCCAAGGGAGGAAGAAACTAAACAGATCAAAGGAAAGCACTTATCACCAAATGTATAATATTGCTATTATATAGTTTCTTTATATGGAATATTGAATTATTTGTTCCTCTCTATATGATGTATTTTCATGAGATCATAATTCTTTTATTGTGATTAGATGTTTTAGCATACTAACTTTCTTTTCTTGGAGGCAAAGAAATTGTCCCTATATGTTTTTGAATGTGTGTAGGTGATAGGACTAGGGAGCTAGAGCAAGATGTCTAAATCATGAGTGGGATATTTAGATGTTGGATTAGATCTTCAACTTGCACCAACATGAGAAGGTAACTAGGTGAACCCTTATCTTTTTCTTTCCCATTATATGAAAGGAGTAGTTTACATTAGAATGAAAAGATTTGGATTTTTTTCTCTATCCACCATATGGTAGATCTTTGGTTGAAATCTATGGGACAATAATCCATTTTCCATTGAGTAAAATTAGGGAAAAAATAACTAGAAACCCTAATGGGGAGAAATCCCTAATGTTATCATTCTCCTTTAGATGTAAATTGGTTTTAATTATTTTTGAGTAACTATCTACTAATTACAATCCTTTATGGATCTGTTATAGACTAGGTTCATAGTCTGTGACTTAGATTTAAGTCTTTCTCTTCCAAAAAAATGGATCATAACAACCCATCAATCCATGCTAGTTCATTAGAAATTGAATATGGACCCCATCACTACATGATCTCATCCAAGGGAGACTACCTACATATATTGTGCTCTTATAGGGGGTGATGAAGCCTATAAGGTGTGAAAAAAAGGGTTGTGGACTCTAAAAAGCACTCATTTTTCATGGTAATTTTTTTGGGGTTTTTTCTATGAACTTGGGAGTATATTATTTGCAAAGTGATGCTTAGAAACTTCTTTTTTGATGAATTTTTTTATGATTATTTCTGTGAAATAAAGACAAAAAAGGAAAAACAGATTTTGCAATGGTGGCCAGTGGAGGCATTTCTTAAGTGTGATCTAATTTGAGTGTTTTTGTCTGAAGTTTATATCTATGCTTCTAAATATGGAAGGGTTAGATTTATTTGAGATCTGATCAATTACCCTCTTTTCTCATGATCCAATAATTTTCTAACATTGTGAGATTGATTTGGTACTTTGTTAGTATTTGTTTCTCTTCTAATTTGAAAGGTGTTAAAGAAAATACAAACTTGTTGAGTGTTAGATATCATTTCCTTGCAAGGGTTTGGGTTTTCTTTTCTTTGTAGAACATTTTAGAATTAGTTTTGTTGCTTCTTGCATTGTATTACAGATCCCAATTTTCTTTGTAATATGCGTGAGTATGTTGTCTACCTCATTTGATAATTCATAGTTCACATCCCCTTGTTTCAAGGTCATAGTTTGATGCAATTGAGTGCTTTGGTTTGGTGCTTTTTCCTTTACATCTTTGAATTGATTTATGAGTTGGTTTCTTGTGAACATTTTAAGTGTATTGAATGGTTACAAAGAGAGATTTTGACGACGTATTTTCCACCTGGAAAAAGAAAAAGAACTCGTTAACCTTCCTTTAGCTAGTTTTAATTGATTTGAAAATTCAATTTGAATCTTTCATATAAATTAGATATTGGATTGGTTTTGAGTCCCTTAACACCATCAAAGTTGCACCCCATACACCTAATAAATAAAAAACCATAAAATAAGGCACTAATAAAATTGATTGGACTTTTTGGTTAGAGCACACCAACAATAGATTAGGGTGTTCAATCTTGAAATAGGTTTGGAGAGGACACTCTTCAAGGCCACAAAACTATAACTAGTTCCACAATAGAAAGTAGACCTAGTGTCACATCTGAAAATGTCCTCTCACATTAGATTCAAGCGCATGGTTGCATAAAAAAATTGTGGAGTGACATCCACACTCCCTTGGTACTTGTTTTTATTGGATTGTGTGTTTTTGGATATTTTTTGAGAAGAAAGGATCAAGAGGTTTCAAGCTTAGTTACCCTACCTATATGTATCATATTGATCATGTGTTCCTTTGATAATTTAGTTGTGATAAGGTAACCTTAGGGGCCTATATTTAGGGCTCTTACCTAGGTGACTATGGGTGGGTAGTCCCAATGGTACATGATGCAAACATTAATCACCATATTAGTTCTCTTGGGGGTGAAAACTGTATCACCTCGGTTGGTCCTCCACCACCGTGGTTGCATGCTGTGCTTTAATACTCTTTAGCAATGATCCAAGGTTTGGTCCTATTTGCATGGAACCTCAACTTCATTGAGGTCACTTGGTCTAGTCAAGGATGATATAGGAAGGTTGGGGAAATTTATTCTCATTCCTTTGTTAGTTGAAGGTCCTTGGGTATTTTATCACCTCAAGCATCTTGATTTTCAATAGGTACCTTTACAGGTATTTTCTTGTTACATCTCTCAGGATCTTTCATAGTGAATTATTTAGACTGAGTCTAGCTATCCATAGGGGTGTCTTAATTAATTAATTAAACTCATATATACTAAAATTGGTTGACCAAAAATCTTGGGAATATTGAATATTTCAAAACCTTCCTCTCGAAGTTAGCGGTCAACCAACAAAAAAATGTAGGATAAATCCACTACCAGAGGGATTAGATCAAACTCATCCCAAGAAAATTATTTTTCGTTTAGGAGGGAGAATACCAAATCATCCTTAAAGTGGTAGATGAAATTACACCACCACATTTCAACCCACCTTTGATGAATCCTCTTGAACCCATACTTGCACAAGTGAGTGTCTACTTTACTCAATCATTTTCCTTTTTTTCTCATTACAAGGATTAGTGAGAATGGTGCTTCTACCATGGAAGAGATAGGAAAATCGTCATCATCTACATTAGGGATTCCAACTATGATGTATTATTTACCTTTTATGAGTGTAACAGGGCCTAATCCCACCCCTTTAACTATTCCTCCTTTCTCACTCTATGGCTTATTGTTAGTTTCTTTTTTAAAATTGAGTAGTTTCCCTATTATATCTATGTCCCTCCCTCATATAGGTTTTGTGTTTGATATGGGGGGAAGTTAGAGACCATATATGGGAGTTGGGTGGTTCCAACCTAGTTCCACCATCCCTATGGTCATAATCTCTAGTATGGGGAAAGCATCTATAGAGAATATTTCGTGGGGGTCTACATTTGCTCATAGTCAATTTTGGGGTAGTAATATTTTCAAAGGATCATACAATCCTTGGTGTAGTTATATGTTAGGAGGAATTCCTAGTACCTTTGGAGGGGCAAACTCATATAGGGGAAATTTCCTCACTAATACCATGTTTTCCACTTATGATAGTGTTATCATACCAAGAGGTCATCCTTCTAGTGTAGAATATAATATTATTAGTGGTCATGATTTGGTGAGTTCTTTCGTCCTTAGGAGAAATCCCATTGGTGAAATAATCCTTTCATTACTACAACTAGTCCAATGGTCTAATACTTTGAGTCCACTGATTGCTACAATCACTATCCTCCTTCAAGAAACTATGCTATGGGGAGACTGCAAGGTCTATCTAAGGCATCACATTTACCTCTAAACCCATTCAACCAAAAGAAAATTCATTGTCTAGCATCCCTTTACTGTCCAAATTGATAAAAGTTCATTAATGATCCTATATTCCGTGTTCCCTTGGTGGCCACCAATGCCCATAAAACTAGCTTCTGATATATCGAAATTCAATGTAAAGTTGGGAGATAACCTGATCATAAACATCACCAACTACCATTTATGGTGTTTATCAAACTCTTTGGTGGACTATAGTATGCAGTTGCATATTTTCCACTCAACCATGAGTGGAGATGCTACTAAGTTATACATCGAACTCGATAGGGCATCATGCCACAATTATGCTTCCTTAGCTTGAACATTATGTAATAATTTTCAATTACCTTCATGGCAAGAGATCATAGTTGATCTCCTGTCTACTTTTAAGTAGCACACTCCTATCCACATCTCTAGTCACATTCATGAGCGGAGGAAATATAAGAAATTTATTAGGAACATTATTCTCAATCAATTGCTCAAATATTGGTTCAGTTGATCCTTGATATCATAGAATTTTAAGGATGTAGCTATGGTGATGCAATTGTTGGGTATCTAAAATGTCATCCTTTTTCACTCTCTTTCCTCACTTTCCTTCAATATTTACCATATTCCACAAATCCATCATCTTACACTAAGACCATTTTCATGATCATATATAGGTTTATAATTATTATTTTCCAAAGCATTTCTTTTAGTATTTTGAGTGAATTTATGGTTAAATATTAGAAAAATAATATGTATTCACTTATATCTAAAAGTTGGATGATTTTTCTGATGTCTCTAGGCGTGTTTGATGATTCCAGCAAAGTCATATTTGGCCTCAAGTATCAAATTTGAATTTCATCTTCAAATTCTTGAAGATTTGAGATCATTGATTAAACACATTTCATGGAGAAGAACAATGGAAGTTTTCATAAGGTTCTCCTATCAAATATTTTAGAGATTTGTGACAGGATATGAAGATGTGTTACTTGCTAGATGTTAACACATGGTTGTAACCACATTAGGTATTTGCGGATCTAGGAGAGATTAGTGGATCAACATTTATTAATTAGTTATCTTAGTTTTTGTATAAATAGGAGTTCCTTCTCCATTCAAAGGGGTGTTAAGTTTTGGAATGTTAAATATTGACTATGCTTATACTTGATGTTATGAATATTGTTGAAGTTCACTTCAATTAATACAAGCCATTGATGTGGTTGTGCCTTCGTAATGAGACATAGTGTTTTATCAATAGATTCCTAAAATTTCCACCTCTTGTGCACTTCATGAAGGCCACATGATGAGCATGGGTGTATTTTAATGTTTCATTTTTGCAAGATAGAATACTTTCCTTTATGTTAATTTTCTGCAAGGTTTATTTCCATTCTTTTGATTAGATTCTAATGTTTTCTATGCACTATCTTTATGTTCTTTTATGCTCATTTCACTTATGTTCTTTTTTAGATCAAGAGTTTAAATTACATCTTAAATACCAAAAGTATCTACTTCTTTAGCTTCTTCCTTTCACAATCATTTCATTTTCATTTGTAGGCATATCATAGCTTTCTTCATAATATAATTTCTTACATAAGCATTCATAGACATATCATGGTTTTGATTATGAATGGGCTCTAATCATTGAGCACACATTGAATTTCTGAATTCCTTTACAGTCTTCAATGGTTTTATAGTTATTTGTTTCATTTTCATCGATTAAATTTACAAGATTTCATATATTAGGTTTACTCACCTTCATAGATTAAATATTTCCATGCTTTCATAGAAAAAAATTCATTTTTTTCATAGATTAAGTTTTCATGCTTCAATAAATTAAGTTTACACGTTTTTATAGATTATATTTACCTTCTTTATAGATTGTTTTTCCAATGCTTTCCCAGATTAAGTTCAAATGATTTCATTACATTAAAATTTCTTTTCTTTACTGGAATAGATTGTCCTTATTTTCATTATATTAGAACAACATTCTTTGCTTTTATGACCTTCAAGAATAGTCATTTCACTTCTTTCATCAAAGTTAAGAATTTGTGTGTGCTTTGACTATATTTCATATCATAGATTTTCCTTGCATTTGTAGTCTTTAAAATTCAATTTCCTTTCAAATTAAGATTTCATTTTCACTCCATCACATTCAATTTCATTCATTTGCATATGTTTGCCATTCATTTATTTCTATTGATAAATTATAACTCTTATTTTATAATTAAAATTGAAGGTTGATTTCCCCATATAGTGTAGTGTACTTCACAAGTATATGAACCTAGATTGATAATTTAATGCTAATAAATTTAAATAAAAATTAAGTTACCCAATGACAAATATACAAGAGCAAGCCATCTTGCATGCCCAACATATGGACTTAATATACTCTTATTTCAATTCCCTATCTAACATCATTCCCAATGTTCCTCAACCATCAACCAATTCACAATGCCCAAAACTAGGACCACATTTTGATGGTGTGAGTGGTTCCCTTTCCACTAATGTTGTGATCTAGTTAGTTTCTCAATTAGGGAAAGTGATAGTAAAATCACAAGCCCCTACAAATACACCTAGTTCTAAATAAGAAAAGTCTTGTTATAATAATTCTAAGATTCATATGATATAGTCTATGCAACCAACAAATTTTTAGCAACCTAGAGGTGAAAGGAAGAAAAAAAGAAAAACAACATTTCAAAAAATACTCAAGGGACACAACAAACCCAACCCAACATGGGTGGGGGCACAAATAAACGATGACGTAAGGTTATGTTGCCTTGCAATATTTGTCAAGGTGACCATATACTTTATGAGTTCCTATAAATGGATGAGATTCATCACTTCCTAGTGCAACCAACTGTTGGGAGGTAGATGGCTATATTGACACATGCATTCCCCACCCAACAACAACAAAAATGGTTGCAACAACTCCTCGTACTTTTCCTAGTGGCATGGGAGGACACAAATTTTAGGGAGTCCCATAACATATTATTATGTGTAATGAGGTAGTGAACTTTTCTATGATATTGAAAATTTATGAGACTCTTGCGAGTAGCTCTTCATCCAAGGACCCATTCATCCCCACTCAATCTAATGGACCTCTCATACTAGATAATCCTTTGGAGTCACTGAATCATGCACTGAAGGGTGTTATCCATTGGTTAACACACAATCCAAATTCTAGGGTTTCCCAACACTATAGTATTTTCAAGGATCTAACCCAAGTGTCATGTGTCATGTCTACTTTGGAGGTGTAGATTATTGTTGAATGTTATCAAAGGGGTTGATCCCTCAATTCCTAATCTATTTATGTCTTCCATTAATGCAAGTTAGCATGAAATATCCCATCAGATCTCAACATTTTAGATATCAACTCATATCTTTAACATCAATATTTACCACATTCCTGTGAATGAAGGATCATCCACTTGTATCATGGCTTTGTCATGTTAGAAATTTCATGGTTCTCTATCACTCATCTAATCAAGTACCAAAATCCAGGTCTTTGATGGTCACATCTTCTTACCTAAGGGAATTATCCCTACATTTTTCATCAAGCTAGGGGGAAAAACCATTATCATTGATGTAGAAGTTATCAACATCTATCTTGAGTATAACAGTCTCCTTAGATGTAGATAGTTTTATGTTATGATTGTTATTATGACATATATATTTTTTGTTCTATGGTTTTCACATGAAGGCCTATTCGTCACCATTGATCATCTTGAATACTACATCCAAACGATCAAATTGACCACTAGAAGCACATCAATGCCATTTGTTAGTGGAAAACCTTCAATATATGAAAATGTCGGTGGATATTTGTTCAGGAACTCATCAGTAATGGGAATATTTGCAATTCCACCACTCGATATTCCATCTACTATTATTTGTCCCATGTACATGATCTCTTCCATCACTAGTGGATCTCATCAGTTATATGACCCTTGGGTGGTGTCTTCTCTTTTGGATGTAGACTTATATCATCAGTAGATATCACTTCTAGTAGAAGCTATTTCCTCTTTGGTGGTGTTATTAGCACATCCTGGTGGACATTGGATAAACCAACACATTCTAATTGTTTTGCAACATGGACTAACAACCTATTGTGGATCCTTATCTCTCGAGGTATGATCGTTGACTAACACTTGCGGGTTTTTGTCTAATGGAAATCATGACTCCTGGAAAGTGGTATTAGAGTGTAGGTCATGAGTTTGATACACATCCAACTCATGCCAGGTGGGATATTATTACACATTAGATAAACCAATGCTCCTTGTGTGTTTTACAACATGGTCTAATTGGTTCTCATTGATCCTTATTTCTAACATTGTGATCATTGTTTAGTCAATTTAGTGTTCCTAAATTGATGTCATTAATTGTCAACCCGGGGCTCGTAAGCTGATGAAGTGAAGGTGTACTATATGTACTTAAGCAACCTCTTAAAGCTTTTTGTCGTTTGGGGTGTTGTTTATGGTTAATTTATCTTCCTAAGATGGAGTGATGTATTTATAAACAGATGGGTGATGGTGTGTGTAAGGTGAATTCTAGATAAGTGAAAGTGTGTGATTAGTGGTTTCTAACTACTTGCTGAAAAGGAAAACTTGAAAGAAATAAATGAATTAAAATGAACTGAAAGCAAAGAACCACTTTCTAATGGCATTAGACACCATTCATGCTGCTGCAAATAAAAGGTAAGAAAATCACTTAAAAGACCAATGATAACGTTTATCTCTTCCTAACTCTCTGCCTCTAACACATAGTACTGTGTAAGACACGATTAGGAAGTAGCTAAAGATAAGTCTAAGAAATGATAAAAATGAGAAAAATCTACTTTAAAGACTAGTTATATGTTTTGCTCTTTCTAACTCTCTGCCTCTAGCACATAGTATTGTGTAAAGCACGATTAGAAAGTAGTTAAAGAGTAGTCTAAAAAGTACCCAAAGTCAGCTGCAAGTTATTAGTATTCTGATCTCAAAAAGATAAACAATTTATAATAAGGAGACCATTCATGTGTTAGCAAGCAGATTTGAGAAATAAAGCTAAAAATCAGCTAAGAGAATAAAGTAAAGGCAGCAACTTTGAATCTGTCAACTGAAACTACCACTAGATATAAAGCAAATACATAACACACAATCAATCCCGGGTTAAAAACCTGCAAAAGAACAATGCTGATCAGCTCAAAATAAAGGCTGGAAATGAAATAACATAAAGGTGAATTAAACTATACATGTATCAAGAAAAAGAAATGCTGAATGAAAATAAGGAAATGCTAAACATAAAATACTGTACAAGGCTAACATGAACAGGGGCCCTCCATTCATATAACCCAAGAAGACTCAAGGTATTGAAAGCTTCAAAACAGCACTGCTTCTATTACTCCATATGCAGAAAATCACAATCCAGAGTGCTAGAACAGCACTATTGAAACAGAGTCTTGAAATGCACTAAAATTGTAACAGGTTCATAAAAACACAGCAATAGTAAAGTTAAATAAGCATACGCAGACGCAAGTTTTTATAGGCATATGAAAGATAGCCTAATGCGTATAGCTAAAACTGGAAAATAACTGACTGTCATGCGTAATAAAGGTTTCATTAACACGTCATAAGCCTGCGTGGATAGCTGAAGGTAGTGGTCGTTATGGGCATTGAATCCAGAGTTGGATTATGTCTCCCACAACCTGCGTAATCACGGACAAGTCACCGTTGAACTGACGTGACCCAACAGCTTACGCATCACCGTTAAGCTGCCTTTGTTGACCGTAACTTGCCCCCTTTTGACCGGAGGTGCAGATGACGTGGATGGCCGAACCAATAGCACAGGAACCTCGAGCACCTTGATTCCTAAGTGCCCATGTGGCTCATTTGGCAAAATGGCACGTGGAACCTTGAGATTAACAAAAAGGCTGCGGAATCACCAGATGGCTGCGGAATCAGCAGATGGCTGCGGAATCGGCAGAGAGCTGCGGAATGCCTGTAAATATGTCAAAATCTAAACAAAACAGTCACACATTAGCAAAGCTCACTTGATCATGCTTAATGACATCTAATGTAATGATCTGGGTGGTTTTACATTAAAAAGGAGGCAAAAGAGAGAGGTAAGTGATGAAAAACAGTAGGTAATAGTGGATGATGAGGTGTAAGTTAGAGGCTCTACATACCCCCACTACGAGGGCATTGCATGTCCTCATGCAAAAACACTGCTTAATCAACCTGCTGTGATGCCTCTGCCAAGACATCTAATCTTCTTCTCTTCCTCCGTGTAGAGATATCAATTCTCGGTCTTTTCATTAGACACCTGAATCTCAAATTAATTAAATCTCTGTTCAGCCTCCTGCATCTTTTCCTAAACTTTTTGTTTTCCTTTTGCAACAGACCCATATGAAGCATGGTGTTATCTTGGATCATCTTATCCACTTTAGATTGCTCTTTCAACTTTTCATTTTCTTGTATGATATGGCGATTTAGAACCTCAATCTCAAAAAGTTCCTATTTTAATGAGTGAATTTGTTGCTCCAAAGGTTGAACATTGCTTGGGCCAGCAACTGCTTGCTCCAGCGTCTCTAAATAATTATAAACCTTCTACTGATCCGGGTCAACTTCAGGTGACTTCTTTGGACTCGGTTCATTCTCAAATTCAGATCCATGTTCATGCTCAGGTTCATGTTCAGACTCATGCTCATGTTCATGCTCAGGTTCATGCTCAAACTCATGCTAAGATTCAAGTTGATGTTCAAAAGGACTTTCCTCACGTGGAGGACTAGTCTCAACATGCTCAGCGTGTGAAGGACTTGTAGCAACCTTTTCAGGTGTGCCCAAGTCGATAAAGGATGGCCCTTTGGTCTTTGTGGCCTTCATTTTGCCTTTTAATCTACTGCTCCTTCTTACGGTGGTAGTGCTTTGTTTTTCTTTTTGCACTTTTTGCTTCTGTTTTCCCACCTTTTTGGACAGGGCAGTTTCATGAAGTTTGGCCATTATTTGAGCTAAGGGCTGAGTGTCTTCATCACTGGAGTTTGTAGGAGTGAGGAGAGTTTCCTGAGCTATGGCTTTTCCTTTGTTTTTCTTTTGCTCCTTACTACTCTTCTTTCTCTTTTGAGCAACTTCTTTGGCAAGGTCTGCAAGGGTTTCTGTGATGATCCCTTGGGCTTATTGATCAATATCTACAGTAGATTCAGGGTCAATTTCTTGTTCAGAGTGATGTACATCAGTTTCTTCTTCAATCTGTTCTTGGACAGTTTCCTCAACAATTTCAGGGGTAGCCTCTTTTCTCTTTCTTCTACTCTTTTTGGGCACAAAGGTTTCTCCTGCTTCTTCAAAATGATTTCTTACAAGAAATCTCTCCCAGGTATCTCTGTTTGCTTTCAATTGTTCTTAAACTAACATCTTAACAAGACCATGATGATACAGATGTGATTCAATGTTTCCAGGGTTCCTTTGGGCAATTGAGCACATTTTTCTAAGACTTGAAAGTAGAAAATATGGGAGGTTAATGTCTTCTCCTAAGAAATGCATCATGACCTTTGCATGGTAAACATACAAAACTTCAAACCTTCCCTCACAAGTCAAAAATTTTTTCACTAATAAAAGTAAAGTTGTCCATTATTCCTTAACAAAAGTAACAGGAATCCCTTTTGTGAAAATGCTAGTATCCATACCTGGGTTTTTCAAGATTTGTTTCCACTGTTGACCTTGCACTAATCGGTTTTTGAACCATCTTTCTCCAGTCTGTGGGAGTGACGTGGCTTGTGCTATGCTGCTCTCTGTGACTATGAATTTTAGATCCCCCACCTCCACTTGATTGTCCTTTTCTCTGAAAGACCGTGCAAAGGCCTTCATAACCTCTTTGTGATAGCCTTTGAATTTCTGGATGCATTATAGCCAGTTTGCCTTTTGCAATGCTTCTTTAACTTGAGGGTATCCTTCCAAAAATTTTGAACCTTCTGGTTCTGCCCGTAAGAGTTTCCCCATTGGCTCTACGGCTCTGTTCTTAAAACACGACTTTAATACAGTGAATTCACGGCCTGTTCTAGAAGGGAGGTTACACGGCTTCAATACAGTGGATTCACAGCTCTGTTCTAGAAGGGAGGTTACACGGCTTCAACAATAGCCTTAACACAGTAAATTACGGCCTTGACACAGTGGATTTACGGCCTTGACTCTTGCTATAGCCGTAACACTGGTGATCAGAATTAGTGGAGCAGAGTATGGTTAATGGTGGCAACGTAGTGAGCACAGAGTGAATGGAATGATATGAACGAAGGAAATGAAATGAGACAGCGTGAATGGAGCGATATGAACGAAGGAGGGTATAAACGGCTAGGTGTAGGAGGATAGAAACGGCTAGGTTCTTGAGTTTCGGCGTGGGTTTACACTTGGCTGCAAAATCATGTCACAGAGAGACGTAGTACAGTAGGCTACGTCACATAGGTACAAAAACC
The DNA here is from genome assembly GCA_000404065.3 of Pinus taeda. Lineage (NCBI taxonomy): Eukaryota > Viridiplantae > Streptophyta > Pinopsida > Pinales > Pinaceae > Pinus > Pinus taeda. The sequence goes on from APFE030278715.1 coordinate 51,324, forward strand.
TTGATGAGAGAAGCAGCCACAAGTGTATTTCAAAATCGTGGTAATCAAAGACCGATAGATGGGGGGAGATACGTGGATGTATGGTCGCATGATGGGAAAAGACCAGTAATCATTACATTTAGTGGCAAGAAACATAACCTAGAAAACTTTGCAAAATGAGATAACCGCAAGTTTAAGATTTAAATCATACCTTAGGTCCGCGCTTGGATTGCCTTTGATTTCTCCACTAACCCTTCCTTGTTTTATTGTTGTTGCATGACTCTTTCCCATTTATTGTTGATGAATTCTGACTGTAACAAATTTAAAAACAGACTGTGCTTTTCTTATGCAGGTGCAGAGGGCTACGGAATAGCTGAGTGGCTGCAGAATTGCCAAACAGTTGCAGAAACTGCAATGGTAGCCTCCGGCTGCACAAAACAACTTTAACTAACAAAAAAATGACTTTATTGATGGAATGGAATGTAGTGAATGGATGGATGAATGAAAAATGAAGTGGAGTGAAAATGAATGGAATGGTGGATGGAATGGTGGTAATGATGACAATGAGATGGAATAAGGAGAGAAAGGAAAACATGAGGTGTCAGGTGACCTTGATTTTCACCTCAGGTTTTCTGCATGAGACTGCCAATTAGAGATTTGTTTTCAGGCTCATACATTTATTTTTTCTTTTTAAAAACCAAAGGTTAGGCTGATGGAGGAGAAGAATCCTTCTCCACTAACCTGATTGCAGAATCTTCTTTAAACAACTTGATAAACTCTTCTTTTGAGAATGGCTTTTGGTAGATTTTCAAGCGATGGCCATTCACAATAAGAGGAGTGTGAATTTCATCGATAGTTTTCACTCGAACTGCTCCATTGCTAAAGACTTCATCAATCTCATAT
>APFE030278715.1:63274-80062 GCA_000404065.3 Pinus taeda
CCTAAGTGCCCATGTGGCTCATTTGGCAAAATGACACGTGGAACCTTGAGATTAACAAAAAGGCTGCGGAATCACCAGATGGCTGCGGAATCAGCAGATGGCTGCGGAATCGGAAGAGAGCTGCGGAATGCCTGTAAAGATGTCAAAATCTAAACAAAACAGTCACACATTAGCAAAGCTCACTTGATCATGCTTAATGACATCTAATGTAATGATCTGGGTGGTTTTACATTGAAAAGGAGGCAAAAGAGAGAGGTAAGTGATGAAAAACAGTAGGTAATAATGGATGGTGAGGTGTAAGTTAGAAGCTCTACAATCATTGAATAACACTTATGGATTTTGGTCTAATGAAAATCTTGATTCCTAACATATTCCCTAAAGAAGTTTCTATAATAGTTTTCATGCAAAGAGTTTGAAGAAATTACTAAATGGTTTAACGATTCATTTCATACAAATTCTTTGATGAAATGCCCAAATGAAAATGTTCTTTTTTGGATGGGGATAATATTGTCGTATATTAGCACTGTTGTATGATAGAAATGCTATAGAGGATCTATTTCTATCTGCAGGAAAACAATTTGAAGAAATGTGTTAAAGGCGTTTCATTACAATTTGCATACAAACCATATCATAAAATACCTCAAATAGAAAAATCAAAAGTTGCATGATTGAGTGGTATATTTTAGTTAGTATCTTACAAGTGGAATTATAAAAATTTTCTTATTTGGTTTCATATAATTTTTTTTACAGAATGTCTACAAAAAAATTATTTAATTTGTTGTATTTGAATAATTTGAAGAAAAGTTAACATATAAAGTGTTTGAAAATATGTACAAGAGATGAAAATCAAGTTTTTGACAAGTGTGGTTAGGATAAATTTAGTAGGGGTATGTGACAAAGTGGGATTAGAGCTTATCAAGCTAGTAAAAAGAAAAAGAAAATTTTGGGTACCCCATAACCTTTGTAAGTCATTAAGATAACTAACTATGTAACAAAGTGGTATTAGATCATGGTTCAAAACTAGACCTAGAAGGGCTCAATAATAGATGAAATGGGAGCTCTGATACTATTTTACAAATTGGTTTTATAGCTAAGGTTCAAGACTGAACTTGGATGGGGTTGAGTATAGGAAATACATTTTTTTTTAATTAATATCTATGCATGCATGTGTACTCATGTGAACTTTTTTTGTCATTTATACAAATGCATTAATGTCACTTCAATATTGTCTTGGTTTTGATGAAACAAGATAAACATGTGAGATGTTGACTAGATTCCCTAGAGTATCCCAACAAAATTGCAAAATTTTATCGTCGACTGATGCAACCATAACTATGGTGAGGAATCTCCTAACTTATCTCCTACTAGTTTTAATAATTTTCTTTCACTTTTTAAGAAGTTGTCATATGCTAATGAATAATATAATAAGAAGGATAAAATACAAGAGATGAAATGGTTCAAAGATGCATGTCAATTGAATAGATATTAAATAATGATATGCTAGATGCATGAAGATACACTATGTTCATATGATAATGGATATGCATGCATTAAAAATCATATTAGTCTGGTATCATAACATGGTTCATATGACAAATAGTAGCTAATGGTGAACATGTAACCAAGAATAAGTTGAAAATATAATTTGGAAGTCAATGTAGGTGCTTGATGTAGTCTAGTGTTGATGAGAGAATGGTACAAGTGGCACCTATGCATATTGATATGCATGTTGTGAGTGTACGTCTCCTAGGGTTTCCTTACAGAAGGTTGGATCCCTAGAGGGAGGAGTGCATGGACAAGTGTTTGTGTATGGGGTCTAGGGAGTACCCAAAGACCAAAAGGAATATGAAACTCCTATAAGCCATAAGGCGCTAAGACATCCTTGGATAACCCAAGTTGGAGACCCTGGAAGGATAGTGGCACATATTGAGTGACAACTGTGATCAGAGATGGGGGGTTCACTACCTTAGGTTGCGTGAGTTGATGGGGGCAAGTGAGACTATTGGTTGGAGGTTTCTAAGATTGGCACCCTGACCTTGTTTGTGTTTAAAATTTGTTATGTATATTGCTCAACTCTTGGTAAGCCAATGTATTTGTGGAGTCATGGCCTAGCCCAAGAGTGACCCATTGTTGAACAAAATAGGATTAATAGAGCCAATGGATATGAGAAACTAAACGATTTATTGCCACTTAGTTTTTTTCTCTTGATAAGTACTTTAAGAATGATTGATTATGACCCTTTAATTTTATGCACACTTCAAGTATTGCTTGAATGCATGATTAAGTACATGATATGAGTATATGCTTGTGAGATTTCATAAAGAAATTATCATGCTCTAAGACAATTGTACTAATATAGTGTGTGTTGAGATAGTTGATATGAACACGAGTGAAAGAGGTAGGTACCCCATAGTTGACAAGGAAGAGCTTTGGGTTGTGAGCCTGCTAAGAATTTGATGTAATTTATTTCTTTGTTTAATAAAATTGGTATGTTTATTCATATGATAAAATTCCTAATGATCTTAGAAGCTTAACATGTAGAGTTGCATTAGAGGGAATATGTGGATAAAGGATCAGTGAATGAGGGATTAGCTACACTAATATGAACTGAATGGACAATGAAGTCATAGTTATGAAAATGGTTTAAGAAGGGAGTTTCTCTTAACTAAATATTGTGCTAGGATGATATATTTTATTTATGAAAATACTATGAATGTGTGAATAATAAGCAAATAGAAACTAGTGCTTGTTATGTCTTGGGTAATACAATAAGGTTACCTATTGAATTCCATGTGATATGGCATGTTAATATGGCAAGAGTGAAAGAGTGATATCTTGTTGTTACCACCCACATGAGAGAAAGTAGTTTTCTTATGCTTATGCTTATGAGACTTGTCATGCGAACGAATGAAAACAAGGGAGGCTAAACATTGAATCTAGGAATAAATGTGTATGAATAGCATGGAATATGTCCAAGTATGGCACATGCATGAAAAAATGTATATGCACATGTTTGGGTTCATGATTGAAGACATTTTTTGTATGTCTAAATTGGATACATAGTGCAAATTCCATTTATGAATATTTAACAAAAATGATGTGTAAGATAATGAAACGATAGGGTTGTGACTAATATATGAGGTTGATTTCATTTTAGGGGTTGTTGAATGCTTCAACATCAATTATGCTAAGAAGCCAACTAAACTCCTTGAAAAAATCTTAGCTAAGAATGCATGTGATGGTAGCCAAGTAAATAGGGAAAGTAGAAAGCAAAGGTAAACAGGTAAAGGAATTGGGTAATAATTCCTTTCGACCGAATTTGATATCTTTTGTTTTTCAAATTAATTCATGTATTCCTTTGATTCCCAAGAATGGTATGGTTAAGTTAGAAAAAATGTAGTACAAAAATAGTTAGTAAAATATTAGTAATGTGTGCATGCATTGAGATTCCATAATGAAGTAATATTAAATGAATGTGTAATACAATCATGAGATAAAATATGTTTGGTAATGAATTGATAGAATGCATGAAAATGTGGAATTTATGAAGAAAATGTAGAATTTCTCATTGTAGATCAACAGATTATGCAATATACTAAAGTAAAATACAAGATCTACTTCAACAACAAACTTTGTGGAAGCCTAATAGAATATGAGCAAGATCAATAAGAACACATATAACTGAGAATGAGAAAGCAATCACACATGAACACAGAAGAATACTTTGGGGAAAGCCTAAACCTAAAACCCCAATCTCTGTAATATCATACAAGTGGAAATATGTTCAGATTACAAAAAGAATAAGATCACAAGCTATCCTACTCTCTCTACAATAGAACAATACAGCTCATAGACTAAATAGACACAACATATGTCTTCCTCCAGCCCTCCAATCCTCCTATTTCCTTCCGCAATTTTCCTTAGGGTCCAGTGATGCCACTTGTGTGAATTGGCCTCATCACACACTCACTAAACTGAAGAAGTAACTGCGTAATCTCTAAGGAATGAATTCCTTCTACATGCAAGAGATATCCTCCAAAGAATATTCCTGCAACTGATAGTACATTGTTCGATCACCTGATCTCAACTGGGTCTCTAACTAAAATGACATGCATGAGTTATTTATGAGAGAATATTCAGTTATCTGAAGTGCAGCAGTTACATGCATGCATGCATTAACTAACTGAACTCACAATTAGTTCAACAAACTATTTGAACTAATCTAACTAGACTTAACTCAGATAACTGAGCTAACTAATTACAACTCAAAGTACAACTCATCCTGATCTCCTTTAATCAAGGGATAACTTCGCCAATCAATGGAGAAACTATTTCATGTCTTCACATAGACTTCATGTTTGATTTCCTACAACTAATTAACTCATGGTGAATTAATTAATTATTTTACAAATAACTGCTAAGATCAAATTCGAATTTTACTTCTCTATTTTAGTTTAGGGAATGATTAAAATAGGAAGGTATCCCGAAATGTTATTTATATCAGTGTTATTTTTAGCACTTCTATTTTTAGCATTTCTTGTTGCTATTTTCAACACTCCCTCTCAACAAGAAAAGGAATATCAGTAACCCCAATCTTGTCTATGTGGAACTCAAACTTGCATTTTGACAATGCCTTCGTCAAAATATCTGCATCATGTTTCTCGGTCGAAACATAGAACAACAAGATGATCCTCTTGACCACACAGTCTCGAAGATGGCGATACCATATATCTATGTGCTTGGACCTGTCATGAAAAACTAGATTCTCAGAGAGTTTAATACAACTCTGATTATCGCAGTAGATCACTATAGGATCCATCCTCTAACCAAAAAATCTCACTAGAATCTTCTGCATCCAAATGGCCTCACATGTAGCCTGACTAGCAGCCATGTATTCAACCTCTGCTGCACTAAGTGCAACTGATCTCTGTTTCCTGTTGTAATAGGAAATTGCAGTTGAACTAAGGTTGAAGATTCCTCCAGAAGCGCTCTTCCAATCTGATGGACTCCCTGCCCAATCCACATCTATGAAGCCCTGAAGCTTCACTCTCTCTGTCAATCTATACCACAATCCAAACTGAGATGTGCCTCTAAGGTATCTCAGCACATGCTTCGTTGCCTTCCAAAATAGCTTGGTAGGCTGAACCATAGCTTGACTCAGCTGGTTCACCACAAAACATAAGCCGAGTCATGCGTTCACCAGATACATAAGTGAACCCACCAATTGCCAATAAACAATAGCAGATACTACCTCACCTGAAGTAGCATCCTCCTTCCTCCAGTTCCCAGCTAGAGGAGTCTGCATGGGTTTTCACTTCTCCATATGGAACTGCCTGAGGATCTCATTGGCATACTTTCCTTGAGACACAAAAACTTCTCCATTTCTCTGCCACACTTCCATGCCTAGAAAGTAGTGCATAAGACCCATGTCTTTCCTTTCAAACTCTCTTGCAAGGTCCTTCTTACAAGACTGGATTAGCTGATCATCACATGTCAAAATCAGATCATTGAAATAAAGAACAGTGATCAATGGCTTACCTTCTACCATGATGTGGTAAAGGTTCGCATCTTCTTCACTCTTGGTTAAGCCCAACCCAGCGAGATAGTTGTCGATCTTGGTGTACCAAGCACGGGGTGCTTGCTTCAGCCCATACAGAGCCCTCTTTAGTTGGCACACATGAAACTCATGATCAAAGGTCTCAAAACCTTCTGGCTACTCAATGTACACCTCCTCCTCAATCTTCCCATTGAGGAATGCTACCTTCATGTCCATCTGATGGATCCTCCAACCCATCTGAGCTGATAGTGCCAACATTGATCTGATAGATGAGTACCTTACTACAGGAGCAAAGGTCTCATTGTATTTGATCTCCTCAACCTATCAGAAACCACGTGCAACAAACCTTGCCTTATGTTTCTCAACACTGCCATTAGTTGCCTGCTTTATCTTGTAAAGCCATCTGGAATTCACCACTAACTTGTCTTGAGGTATTGGGACAACATCCCAAACATAGTTCCACATGATGGAGTCATACTCTTCCACCATTGCATCAACCTAGACTGGTTGCTACACTGCCTTCTCGAATGAAGAAGGCTCAAAATCTACAAACTCCCCAACTAGGGCCATGTAACCAGTGTACTTCTCACGTGACCTCCGCTGTCTGCGCTAAGAAGATGACTATCCCATATTCTCCTGCACATCCAACATCAACTTGTCAGCTTCCCTTGAGTGTTTCTGCCCATCTCTGGAAGTCTTAGCATGAGCGGATGTCTCCACTCCCGGATCCTCTGCATGCGGATTCTCCACATTAATCTGAGGCTCCTCCTCCTTAGGAACTGAATTTTCCTCATCTACATGAAACTTGAGCTCCCTCTCAAGTGATACTTGCATGGCTTTCTACTCGTCAAACTTAAGATCCATGCATACCACTATCCTTTGACTGGTAGGAAGGAACACCCTATTGTTGCGGGGTGTATCCGTGTACCCCACAAGTATTCCCAACTCAGTTATTGGATCTAGCTTCTTCCAAGCATCTTTGGTCACATGATAGTAAACTGATGATCCAAAGATTCAGAAGTGACTCACATCTGGTCATTTCCCGGAAAAGGCCTCCATAAGTGTCTTCATTCCTAGTATACAGAGTGGGCTTCTGTTTTACAAGTATACTACTGCATTGCATGCCTCAGCCCACAAATGTAGTGGTAGGCTTTGGTCATGCAACATCACTAGAGCTGCTCCCATAATCGATTTGTTCTTCCTTTCGTCCACCCCATTCTGCTGTGGGTTATGGGGTGCCGTCAACTCCCGTTTAATTCCTTCTGTAGCGCAGAAGTCCTTAAACTGCTAGGAGACATACTCTCCACCATTGTCACTACACAAGGCTTTTATTTTCTTTCTAGATTCTTTCTATGCCAAGGCTTTAAACTCACAAAACCTCAAGAAGGTCTGATCCTTCTTCTACATAAAGTAGATCCAACATCTACGAGAAAAATCATCAATAAAAATAACATAGTACCTTTGTTTAGCGGTGGAGGCTGTAGAGAATGGTCCAAAAACATTTGAGTGAACTTGCTCCAGGATTGCTCCAGCTCTGCTGTCTCAATCTAGAAAGGAATATTTCGCATACTTACACAAGGTACAACCTTTGCATGTATTCGTCTACTCCAGTTTTCCCTTGGGAAGTCTGCTAGAAATTTGCTACATGATCTTCAGGACTCCATGGTGCAAGTGGCCCAATCTTCTATGCCATAGCTCGCCAACATCTTGGCTCTGCACCATCTCAGCTTTGGAACTCAATGCAGCACAGTCGCCTACCTCTAGCTTGTAGAAATTCTTTACTCGAATCCCGATTCGCTTGGTCTGTCCAGTGCCGATATGCCTCAGGAATACCTTTCCTTTACTAAAGACTACATCATAGCCTTTATCTTCTAGCATAGCAATGGACACAAGATTCTTCTTCAGACCTGGTACATACTTTACATTAGTCAGGGTGAGGGGAGCTCCATGCTCCCTCTGAAACACAATTGTACCTTCACCTGAAACACTATACTTTCCATCATCGCCCATCTCGATCCGCATCTGGAGATCCTTCTCCTCCAAGGTACTGAAAAGATTCTTGTCACCTGACATGTGCAATGAAGCTCCGCTATCCAGGTACCAAGCACATCCCACCATGGATGAAACCATGCATGCGATAAGAGAGAAATCCAACTCAAAATGTGAGGCTAGTGCCTCACCATTAGATCCCTTCGAGGATCCCTTCTTGGATTTCTTCTGTGGACAATTCATAGCATAATGGCCCACTTCATAACAATGAAAGCATCGTACTTTTGATTTGTCAAACTTCTTCCCACCATGGGAAGAAATGGATTTGGATTGGGATGCCTTCCATTTCCCTTTCCTCTCCTTACTCGCTAAGGCTAGATTTTCCTCATCATCTTACTTTGATGAGGATCCATCTCTGGTGCTTCTTCTTATCTCCCCCTACATTAGATCTGACCAAATTCATTTCCAATCTGACAATTTTTCTCTTCCATTAATCGAGTCTTAGTAGCTATGCTAGCTCTTAGGAATACCGAGGAGTGCAAGACTCACCATGTCATCATCGGCTATTGTGATCCCTATGCTTCCAAGATCATCCTTGCAAGTGGTGAGCTTGTTCAGATACGTAGAGATCATGTCTCCCTTTTCACACTTGATTTTCTGAAGCTTGTCTTTCAGTTCCAACTTTCTTTGATCATTGTTGTTCTGATATAGATCTTTCAATGTTTTCCACATCAAAAATAGTGTCTCCTTCCCATGGAGACTCGAGACTATGTGGTCTCGAACTCCCTCCAGAAGGATTCTCCTTGCTCTAGCCACACATTTCTTCCATTTCGCCAATTCTGTAGCATTAGCCACTGGCAACTTGGGGAGTTCTTGATCAATGAAGTCCTTTAGACCATTATCCTCTAATACTACTTCCATGCAATTCTTCCAGGCTATATAATTTGAACTGCCATCAAGAGCATATCCGAGTCTTAAACTATTGAACACCATTGGTGAAATTGAGATGTGATAAGAACTCAATTTCTATATTTAGGAACCTCAAACTTTGAACTTATCCCTTCTTGTATACAGTTCTCTCCTTTGATCACCTTTGCTCTAAAGAATTTCTCACTATAGATCAACAAATTATGCAATATACTAAAGCAAAATACAAGATCTACTTCTACAACAAACTTTGCGGAAGCTTAATCGAATATGAGCAAGATCAATAAGAACACATATAACTGAGAATGAGAAAGCAATCACACATGAACACAGAAGAATACTTTGGGGAAAGCCTCAGCCTAAAACCCCAATCTCTATAATATCATACAAATGGAATACATTTAGATTACAAAAAGAATAAACTCACAAGCTATCCTACTCTCTCTGCAATAGAACAATACAACTCACAAACTAAATAGACACAATATATGTCTTCCTCTAGCCCTCTAAGCTCGAGATAAGTGATTTTATCACAAAATGTTGAGTTTTTGGGTAAGGAACATGTAATTTAAGGATTGTTTTTTTTAAGTTAATGTGAAAATTGTATGTAATTATTGATATATGAAAGAAAGTTTGTCATTAATACCTAGTGGTTATGACAAAGGCAAGATGTCTTCAATGTGTAAATATTTCTATAATCTTTGTGATGCATCCATGAGTTAATACTCCATTATTTGGTCATGACGCACATGCTATGAATCATGATGGTACATGCGCTTGTTTCATTGAGTGCATTCCTTCTCCTATGATACAATGAATTTCATGATTAAATGTGATGCAGGGGCATCATTCATAACTACAAGAGTTGAGATTTTTTTCAATGGTAGTTGGTTCCCATGAGATTAGAAATATTTTTAAAATCTAGAAAATATTTTTTATGGATTTAGATAGATAAATCTATTGTTGTTTTTATTTTGACAGCTATATCAAGAAGGAACTATTTCTTAGGAAAAAATCCCAGGGAGGAAAAATAAATGGATAGAAAAAGTAGAAAAAGATGGTGACGTTTTGTTCATGGTGGAATTGATGTAATGAATGTAATTTCTTTGTTGTGGAGGAATAATAGTTTTAGCTATGTGTACTTTGTAATGAGATGTAAAATAAAAGAAAAAAATTATCTACCTTTCTGGTAGAATAAGATGAATGAATAAATATCGTTGTGTATGTTGGAATGAACTATGTGGAAATTGCAAACCCCAACATTATGGATGTGACTACACACCTTGAAGAATGGAAAACTTACATTTGAATGAAAGGTGTTTTGTATGATCTTCATGGGCCATCGCATGTTAAGTAATAAAAGAATTAGATCCTTGCTAATTGAACCTATAAAAGTAAGTTGTCAGACCTTTATAGACGTGGAATAATGCCAAGCATATACATTGCTCGACTTTGTCTCTAGAATGAAAGATAATGTGTCGAGTCACTAATTTAATAAAGGAGTCAATCCATAATACAATATTGGTCATGAGTTAGTCTTAGTGAGCAATTGTTATATGAGCGATTCTAAGGAAGAAATGATATTACATAAGCTAAGCTACACAACGCATCATGAGATAACACCCCACATCACCCTCGTTTTGGTACATATGGTTGCATTTGGAATTGTTATAGGGATAAAGAGCATATGAGATCTTACCATGAGAATCAAATTATTCAATTAAGTTTGAAACACTGAATCTGAATCAAACTTGAAAATTAGGCTCGATCATTGGATCTAAGTGGATCTTCAACAATTGATATGCTAGCAAACAAGTGGTTTGTCAAGTTTGATTAAAGCAAGGGCATGTTGGTTCCCAAAAAAATTTGTTAAGAAGAAAGTATCATTGGCTTGCACTAGAGTGGTATCAGAGCCATTCAAAATCTTTTGTATTTGGGGATACTTCATCTTAATTCATGGCCCATAAATTTGACAAAGGAGGCTGAGGTGGTTAGAGAGGAAGATAAGTGGTGAATGCAACATTAGAAAAGGAAATAAGAGGACTACAAGCTAGGCCGGATGCCATTGAAACTGATAGGTAGAGGAATCTTGATGTTGGAGTTGTTAGTGAATCAAAGGAGGAATCTCCAAAAGAAGAGACAGAAGTTGTTGTAGAAATCAATATCAATTCATGGAGCCAATACAAGGCCAAAATTAGAGGTATCCACCTACCAATAGAGTTTGAGTGCTAAGGGGCGCATTGACTAGATCAATGACATGGACAAATTCTTTGATTATGAAGAGACATAGGATGAGTAAAAGGTAAAATTTATTGTTACTAGGTTAAAAGCACATGCTGCTTTGTGGTGGGATAGTGTACATGTTGAAAGGAAGAGACAAGTAAAATATATTATAAATAGCCAGGATAGAATGGTGACTAAGCTAAGAAGTAAGTTTTTTCCTAAAGATTATAAGATTTATTTATATTTACAAATGAAAAATATTAAACAAATATTAATGATTATTAAAGAATACATAGAGGAATTTTATAGGATTAATATGGGAGCAGTGTATGTTTAAGTGGTGCTCAATATTTCTCAAAAAGAGACATGAAAAGTGGATACCATTAGATCGTAATCCTAGAAGGAGATGAGAGGAAGGAAAATTTTAAAAGTAATGAAGGATTGTATGAGTGGTTGGTTTTTCCATTTGCTCTATCTAAAGTGCCTAATACTTTTATGAGATTAATAAATGAGGTTTTAAGAAAATTTATAGGGAAGTTTGAGATTTGTATAATAATGATATCTTGGCATACAATGAGTCTATAGAGGAGCATTTAAGGAATTTGAAGTATATCTTGAAGAAGTTGTAGCAAGAGCAGTTGATCATAAATATGAAAAAGTGCTCATTCATGAAGGAAGAGCTTGAATATATGGAGTTTGTTATATCCAAAGATCGATCTAAATAAAGCAAAAGGAATTATGAAATGGCATTCTCCCAGAGGTGTTTATGAGGTAAGAAATTTCCATAGATTGGATAGATTTTATAGGAAATTTATTAGAAATTTTAGTGGCATAAATGCAAAAATGATAGAAACTATGAAGAAGGACAAACAACCATTCAAGTGGACCGAAGAAGCCATAAAAGGATTTCAACTACTGAAAAAGAAAATTACAAAAAAGCTAGCATTAATGTTTCTTGACTTCAACAAACCATTTTAGGTAAGGTGTGATGTGAGTGGTGTAGCCATAGGAGCTATATTAAGGCAAGAGGAGAAACCCATTGCTAATTTTAGTGAGAAGCTAAATGAAGCCAAGTAGAAATATTCAAAATATGATAAAGAATTTTATGATGGAGTGAAATCACTTAAGAAGTGGAGACACTACTTAATGTCTAAAGAATTTGTACTGTACTCTAACAATCATGCCTTATAGTATATTATAAAACAACCAAAGTTGAACCAAAAACATGCAAAATGGGTAGAATACCTACCAATATTCACTTTTGTGCTGAAACATATTAGTGGTCAAGCAAAAAAAATTGCTAATGATCATAGTAGAAGGAGTTTGATTCTACAGGAAGGTCAAATTCCAGTCATGGATTTGAATTTTTGAAGAAGACGTATGAACATGATACAGATTACAAGGAAGCATATGAAGCGTGAAAAAATACTGCAATCGGGGATAGGATTAAATTAACAAAATACATGTTACAAGAAAGCTTATTATTAAAAAATAGTTAACTTTGCATTCCTAATTGTTCCATGAAGGAAAATTTGATTGAAGAGAAACATAATAGAGGACAAGATGGACATTTTAGGCATGATAAGACTTATGAACAGTTGAAGCATTTTTGTTTTTGGCCAAAGATAAAGATTGATATTTATAAATTTGTAAATAAATGTAGGATCTGTCAGTGTGTAAAGGTGAAGGGTCAAAACAGAATCTTGTATACTCGATTACTAATTCCAAACGGGGCTTGGGATTCGATAAGAATGGATTTTGTATTAGGCTTGAAAAGAAGAAAAAAGGTAATTACCCTATCTTTGAATTGGTTGACAAATTTTAAAAAATGGCTCATTTTATTCCTTATTTCAAAACCAATGATGCTACAAATGTTTCTAGTTCGTTTTTCAAAGAATTTGTAAGAATACATGGTTTACCCAAGAGCATCATCTCATATAGACACCATATTCTTTAGACACCTTTGGATAACCCTGTGGAAGAATTTGGGACAACATTGGGTTATATCTTAATCTTATCACCTATATACTGATGGGAAAACCGAGGTACTCAATAAAAGTTTGGGGAATATTTTGAGAATCTTGGGTGGAGAGAATCCCAAACAGTGGGATCATGTACTAGCTTAGGCAAGATTTCCTACAATTACTCTCCAAATAGAAGTATAGGAATGAGCCATTTCCAATTATTGTATTGTATGCATCTAAGGGGAGTTAATAACGTAGATATTTGGGAAAATATAAAAAGATAAGTGCATATACAGAATATTTTGCTACAACTATGCATGAACTACATGAAAAAGTGAAGTAAAATCTACAAGAAAGTAGTCTTAAATACAAGGGAAGAGATTATTTAAAGAAAATATAGGTGAAATTTAAAGTAGGATATCTGGTGTTAGCTCATCTCATGAAGGAGATATTTCCAAAAGGATAATATAACAAACTAAATCTGAAGAGAATATGGCCTTGCAGGATCTTTAGGAATTTTTCATCTAATGCATATGTGATTGAAATGCCAACAAGAGTAGGCATATCTCTTGTATTCAATGTAAAATATTTGTATCCCTATCATGCCAATGTCATAGGAAAGTTAATAGAAAACAACGAGGAGGAACAACAGATTCAATGGAAGGAACAATTACCAGCATCAAAGCCTTTATAGCTTGAGAGTATTTTGGACAAAAGATTGAGGAAGAAAACCTCGGGCAAAGAGTGTTTCAAGTACTTGGTCAAATGGAAAGATCATTTTGTTGAAGATGAAACTTAGATGACTTCCACAATGATATAGAAAAATGGCAATACTATTGAATACCTCATAAATAATAGTCCATGAATATTATGTTTTTTTGGGAATATGATGCAAAGGCATCATATTAGAAGTCCACATTGGTTTTAGAAAAGTCAAGATTTTTTTCAATGGGAGTTGGTTCCCATGAAATTAGAATTAGTTGTTTATACTTTAGAAATTGAATAGAAATAGTTTTTTTATACTTTAGAAATCGAATTTTTATGTAAATAGATAAATCTAATGTTGCTTGTATTTTGATAACTCTCTCAAAAAGGATATGTTTTTAGGATAAAACCGAGTTGGGAAAACTATTTGGATAGAAAAGGTAGAAAAAGGAAATGACTCTTAATTCACAATGGATACAAAGTAATGGATGAAATTTCTTTGTTGCATAGGAATAATATTTTTAGCTCTACGTACTTTGTAATTAGATGTAAAAATAAAATGTGTATCTTTCCAGTGGAATAAGATGAATGAAAAATTAGCTTTCTGTACATTGTAATGCACTGTGTGGAATTTCCTTTTTATTATAAGTAAAAATGTATTGCAAACCCCTGTGTTATGTGTGTGGCTATACGACTTGAAGAATGACCAATTTAAATTTGAAAGAAAGGTTTTTTTGTATGATCTATGTGGACCATCGCATGTTAAGTAACAAAATAATTCGTCGATTGAACCTATAAAGCTAAACGGTTGAACTTGTATAGATAATGAATAAAACCAGACATCCACTGCTCGACTATGTCTCTAGAATATAAGACAGTGCGTCGAGCCACTAAATTTTTATATGAGCGATTCTGAGGAGGAAACGATATTAGATAAGATAAGATACGCAAAACATCATGCAATATCACTCCACGTCGCCCTAGTTTTGGTACATATGATTACATTTGAAATTGTTACAGAGACAAAGAACCTGTGAGATCTTGCGATAGGAATCGAACTATACAATTAAGTTAAGAACATTAAATCTGAATAAAACTTGCAAATTAAGCTTGATCATTGGATCGGAACAGATCTACATCAATTGATAAGCTAGGAAACAAGTGCTCTATGACTTTTGATTAAAGGAAGGATGCATTGGTTCCTGCAATGTGTTGTTAAGATCATAGTAATGTTGGCTTGCATTAGAATGATTTGAAAAGAAATAGTTTTTAATAATTTTGAGGAATTATTGAGTAGGGGAATGAGTGGTATGAATATCTCATCCTAAGAAGTAAAGTGGAAGCTAATTACCTCTGAATCTAGAGATATGTATTTTTCAATTTTGATTTTTTGGTGGTTGGAATAAATGTTTGAATGCATTATGGAATGCTTGGAATATTTATGATGCAAATAAATAATGCAACAATACCTTCATTTTAATTTATTTTTAAATCAAATAAAAGTGATTGAATTTATGTGTATAATAACTTTGAGATCGCTTCACTTGATGTTATAAATATTGAGATGAATTTTTTTTTATGTATGAACATTTACCATTGTTTAGCTCATTGAAAATATAGATTGTAGTCAAAATGACCTTCGTTATGATAACAAAGGTTGAGTATTACCATACAAAAGAGTAAAACCTCATAAGAAGAATCCCATTTTTATGAAATATGATTCCTATATGAAGCAAGTTTGGAAAAGAAAAGAAAAAGGAATAATATTTGATTTAAATTATTATTATTAATCTCATAGAAAATATATTCTTATTATATAGGTGAGATGATGATCTATCTAGAAAGGATAGATGATGGTTGTGAAGCTGAAGATCCTAGGGACAAGGCCATTATGGTGACATTGGAACCCTTTGACATACATTGATCACCATGAGTTATGTTATGGAAAATTAATTATGATATTTAGAGCAAGACATTGGAATTCCTTGGCTATAAGACTCCACAAGTCTTGAGGCCCTTCCTATGTAAAGAAATCTTTCCAACGAATGGATTGCCCGAGGGATGGGGAGGTAAAGAAGGGGATGATTGAACTTTGAAGGTGTTTGACTTCAAGGAAGGGAAGACTTGAATGAATTGGTTTTCAAAAGATTCATGTACATACTCATTGGGATCTCATTGGGTGTTTCCAAGAAAAAAATGAACTAAATTTGTTTACTATTGAGTCTTTGTGAAGCGACGAACAACCATTCAAGAATGTGTTAGAATGTGACGAGGTCTAGAGGTATCTAGACAATGAAAAATAAATGAAATCGCTTGAAGTGGCAACTAAGGGCCTCGGAAATGTTGTTTATATGGAAGTGGCATATCCCTTCTTCTTCATAGAATGGTTCTACAAATAGTAGAACATAGACGACGACTTTCGTTAAAAGGGGAGGGGATTGTGGCACACCTTTCAATAACCTAATGTTTTAATGTAATTAAGAACATGTAATGTTGGGATTGCAACATTGATTTTGTGATGTCGAAATCTATTATATGATGTAATTTTTTTTATTTAATAAAATTTCTAGAGTTGAAGAAAAGCGACAACCAACCAAAAATGATGCCTTGGGCAGGGGGAAACACGAGTTAGGAGGAAAACTATACCTTGGGTTAATATTTCCCTTTTATGTGATGGTTAGTCTTCCCAAGAAGTTGAAATGTTTGGAAGATGAATGGTCAAGGTGTGATTGTAAAAATAAGATGGAGGAGTAATGTTGGGGTTTTTCTTCTTATTTCTTAAGCTTCTAGTTTGTCCCTCTTATACTACTCTCTCATGCATCTCTCTCTCTCACTTCGAAAATTCAAATTGGAAAAAGGATTTATGACAAAACTTAGAGAGGTTCATACCCTATGACTGGTTAAGGGCTATGAGTGACAACTTATTTGATAGGAAATTAATGTGTTGCAACACATTTTCTTTAGACTAGATGACTATGAGGATTGAGAATGGTCTTGGTTTTGTGTGGCACATATAGCACTCAAGAGGTGAAGGGTGAGGGACTATAGAGATGAGAGAAGGAATCCCTTGTGTTATACAAACATGCATGGTATTTTTTTTGAATTTGAGCCTACTTAAAGATGGAAAGGTTGATCACTATATTTTCTTGTGTGTGTGCGAAGGGTAATGGCCTTCACTTCTAGTGTTAAAATCTAGTATGAATCTGAGTGTGTGAAATACCCCCGAGTTAAGCTCTCCTCAAGGAATCAAGATCTGACACGAGAGTGGAAAACTATGAGAAATTTGTTTTTTGGCTATCCATCAATAGAATGAATCATTAAGGTTATTATTTACATCCCACATCCTTAATCAAGGGTAAGGGGTTGAATATGCTCATTATGATAGAGGTTGTGTAGCTAGAAAAATATCAAGTTACCATTATA
>APFE030278715.1:81424-99399 GCA_000404065.3 Pinus taeda
GTCACATTGATTATTACATGAGTATGGTTTACAATTATATGTCAACCTTGTTCTCAATGATAATTAAGAAAGAAGAAAATATGGGTATGTGTATGTGGTTAGATGAGTGGGTGTTATAGGTTTCTCTATAACCTAGACAAGTTTTGGGTTTTTAAAGGTGAAATACTAAAAATAATAAAAAAGGCTCACATGTCCAACACTCGAAGACATTTTGGTGTTGAGAAGGTAGTTCATTTTGGTGTTGAGAAGGTAGTTTCCAACTTATAGAGATATACGTATTTCTTAAGAATATAAGATGATGTAGATTGGTTTATTAGAGAATGTATATTTTTCTATATTGTCAAGCCTCATAATAGAAAGCAAGGTTTTTAACATCCCTTACCTATACCCACTACACCATGGAATAACATACCCATATATTTTTTTGATGATTTTCCTACAAGGGAGATGACTATGTGTTTGTAGTAGCTTTTGTGTTCATTGAAAGTTTGTGGTCAATTCCCAGCGGGCGTTGAAACTTTTTGTTGAGTATTTTTCAACCAATTAACCTTAGATTTTTATGTGAAAGATAGGAATGATAGAATACATCAATAGAATTGAATTGAAAAAGTAGAAAAAAATGTTGAAACTATTAGAAAATACGTTTAATAATTAAAGGATACATTGAAGAATTCATATGAAAAGTATAATGTTTGACACGTTTAGCACAAAATTGAGAAATATTCAAGGTAAGAGATGGCGTTTAGTTTCATCTGAACAATGAAAGAACATACAGTCTTGTTAAGAAGATAAATACTTTAATGTACAGTCTTTCTGAAGCATTGCAAATGGTATTTGATAATGCATATAAACTTAATAAACCCTCATGTTTGCACATTTACTTAATTTTGATTGAGGAAAATACAAAACTCTATTGATCCTTCAATATTGGACCAATAAATAAATGAGCAAGTCCTACCTATTATAGAGATCTTAGTGCCATAAGCTTAAGTAGAGTTGAAAAAATGAAATAGTTTTGCAAAACAAGTATAAAACTACTAGAGAAAGGGATCATCAACTTTGGTAAGTTGGGATGAAAGGGAAACTTCAAGGTCAAGGTCAAATTATACTTTGGAAAAGGTAGAGGAAAATTTCATCACTCATTGAGTAAATGACTTTGAAGACCCAAGTCCATAATGGGGGAATATGATTTGAATGATCATTAATAATATTACTCATGCTATATTAGAACTATTTAGATGAAAATTTTGAAGGATAGATTGCAGGCCTTTATGGGTAAGTACCAATTTGGTGATTTCAATTTTTGAAACTTCTAGAGTTAGTTCTAGGCATTAGACAATAATTTTGGGATCAAAATTTTACAATATTAGATCCTGAGCCCTCTATTGTACTACACACTGAAAGGTTTCCAATGATATGAAAATTAGCTCAATTGGACTTGTATAGAAGTTATTTCTCCTTAAAGTTGACCTATTTTGTTAATCACAATGGTAGTGAGTGGATGCATGTCATCCCCCATTAATAACATATGCATGACTCGTTAAATGTGGAATCCAAAGAAGAGTCCAGAGGATCCAAAAATATAACATTAATTTAGGGTTGAACATGCAAAAAGACTAACCCTAATCCTAGATGGCTATCAATGCCTGTTAAACACTAGTTTATTTGGAAAGGAAGGGGTTCCATTCTTTTGATAGTGTTATTGATTAATTGTCGAGCAAAGCATTTAGAAGTGAGATACTAAATCCTAAAAGAGAAGGTAGAAAATGTTGTAGTAGTCATTCAAGCCATAGTGTCCGCAAAAACTCCATAATGAGTTCCCCTTCATTTGTATCTACATTTTATAACTAAGAAAAAGGGAGTAGAACAAAAGCCTTATCTTATAGTTAGTTTTTCTCACATATCAAGTTTCCCAAATTACACCTCATGTTCATTTGTATGGATAGAATTTTCATTTCCTTGCTTCTTTTATTTTTCTTTCAATTATTTTAGAATTTTGAGTGCTATATTAGTAAAATTAAATATGAAATCTAAGGTTATAAGCTGCTTAAGTAAAAGAAAATTTAAAAATATTTTTAAAAATATGTGATGAACCCAATCTAGTGGAATACCTATAACAATTTACACACCACTTGTATAATATTTTAGCCATGGCTAAAACTGATTAAAAAATGAAACCACATAAATTGACACAAATATAGACATTCATCTACACTTGAGATATATCATGCACCAATACTTTGAGGTGAAATTATTTTCTAAATTGAAAAAGCATGAGGAAATGTTTGCACCTCAAACGAATTTATCCCTCTAAATTCATGATAAATATGAAGCTAAAATGGCTTTTATCCGGTATCATAAAGAAAAGGAATGATGATCATTTTGTTGAAATATTATAACTAAAAATTCCAGAACTTGATAATATAATTTTATTTTACATATAAATAAGATGGGTTTTTCTACATTGTGGAATGTTGAGCTTTTTAGTGATCATTTAGTTGTATATAATACCTATATGGAACATCATAAAAGTAAAAATATCTAATTTCTTAGGTAAGTTTTCCTTCATTCCTTTTGTATGTTGTAATTATACTTTTTCTCATTCTCTAAATGGTATTATAGTTGGAGAAAAGAAGAGATGATATCTTTATGGGAGAGGGTTATTCAACTTGAAACTATTATAAATGGCGTAAATTTGCTTAAAAGAAGGTAGGTATGGTTTGCTTCAATGAAAATTTGGAACTTCAATAGAAAAGGAAGAGTCGATGATAGAGAAAATATTGCCATGAAATTTAAATATAAATTAGGATAGGAAATATATGATTGGAAAGTTGATCGTTAGCGTGTGCTTGTAAGTGTCAATAACTATTTTAAATGCATAAGCAATTATATTAGGTGCACAAGTGAGTGAATGAGACGAATTAGTAGTTTCCATTCTGTTGGGTGTGAACTTTTCTCTAAAGGGTGATGGTATTATTGTCATTGATGAGAAAAGAGCACCACAAGACCAACAAAGTAGCAGCGAGGAAAAGAGCAACACAACAAGGTAAGGAGAACAACAGGGGATGCAATAGAAGAAAATAAAAAGTGCATCAAAGGAAGAGGAACAACAAAATTGAAGCAAATTTGAACAAAGGAGTCGAGACTAAGAATTGTTGTGATGCAAGGCTATGGAAAAGGAAAATATGTGCAGGAAATAATGTTGTAGAGATTGGTATTTTGAAGAATTTGTTGTGATGCTAAAGTGTTTTGATGTAAGGCAAAGGAAAGGTTCCATGACAACAAAGGAAATACAAATACATGATGCAGGGCAACACAAGATGCAAGCCAAAGGAAAAGACATGGACAAATTTTGTGATGCACGGCTATTTGAATATGAATGCAAGATTGTATTATTGCATGCTACTTATTTATTTTATTGACACGAAGAGTAGGAATGCATGACATTTGGATATGATGAAATTAATTTTATGTATATTAAAAATAAAGAATTTAAGCAGTCTTGGAATTGAAGAGACACCTTTGGAATGCAATGAGGCAAGTCTTGTCATTTCATATTCATGTGAGTGGAACATGAACAACCATCAAAGTTCATTTATAAATTTGTGCAGGGTCGGAGAGAAAAAGAAAACAGGATTAGAGAGTTGGAGAATGTGTGAGAGCTCATTAAGGTGTTATGCATTAGTTACATGGCACATATGAAGCTAATGTAAAGAAAATTTGAAGGCAAGAAGAAGTAGCAATGAAGATGGAGATATGCAGAATTTATGACCAGGTAAACCATCACATTGTTGTTTCTTGTTTGCATTAGGGGATTGTAGTCTTGTTTCAAGTAGTGGCTTGATAAACATTAGTTTGGACCCTGTTGAGTTAGGATCTTCTTGTGGGTTGTAGCCTACAAAAACATATGGGAATTGGAGCTTCCTTGCATGTTGTAGCTTGCAGAAAATTGAGGTAGAAACCTCATGGAGGTTGGAACCTACGAAAAATCAAAAGTAATGAGGATTAGGAGCTTTCCTTTTCATTAGAACAATAATAAAATCATGGTTTTATTTGTTTATGGGTTTCCACATATATCTGGTGTCAATATGCGTTTTTATTATGTGCTGACGTGATGTTTTGGTTTGCTTATTACTTATTGTTCACATATTCAATTTGTTGGTCATTATTTATTAAGATGCCCATGTCATGTTTCAGTTAATGAGTTTAATGAAAAAAAATTAATGTCTGTGAATGTACTAAAATGATTCACACCCCCTCTCCCCCCCTCAATTTAGTAAAGTTTTCATCAATTGGTATCAGAGAAACTTCCTTCTATATAAGCCTAACAACTTGAAGGAAAGTCTGGTTGAGTCATGGAATATCAAAGTGTACATGTGTTGAGTGCAATAAAAATTCATGAATAGAGAGATAAGGTAAAATATGTACTAATAGCTTATGGACCCGATGTTTGGAAGCTTTTTTGTGGTTGTTACTGCAAAGACTCTCCCTCTATGCAAGAACAACAATGGAATGCTAAGGAAAAATGTGCTATGTATAAAAAAAAAATCATAATTAGGATCTTGATACAGTAATATACTTATATTCTGCAAAACAAATATGGGATATATTTCAACTCATGCATGAAGGAGACACTAGTAGTTACACTATCGAAAAGGAGAATAAAAAGAGCAGAAAGAATAAGTCTTGTCAAAACAAAAACAAATGAGATGTGTTCTACACCTAATTCTTGTGAAGGAAATCTAGGTAAAGAACAATCAAAACTTGAAATAGCCTTGGCTAAAACAGAAAGATTAAAGAATGAGAGTAGACACTATAAGAAACTGTTGCAAATATGTGATGAAAGAGAACATAAATTCAAGGAAGAAATTATAAGTGTGAAGACACAACTTGAAGAGGTAAGGAGAATAGAGGATATGATGAATAATCAACTAATGGAGAAAGAGGTACAATGTGAAAGATTACAGTCTGAAATTATTTCAGCTAGAAGAGAGTTAGATGAAAAGGACAGTGTGTCTAAGCAACTAGGAGAGGAGTTTTCATCCATGAAGGACTCAGAAGAAAAGAGAAGTAGCTTAAAGGAAGTCATAGAGGATAATGAATCAACCCTAAAAGGACCATTAGATGAAGGTACAAGAAGAGTGAATAACAAAGAAATAAGCAAAACCAAGTAGCAACAACAAGAGCCAAAGGATGAGTCGAAGAAAATGATTCTTGCAAAATTGTCATTTCCTCCTAGAGATGATTTGAACAAGTTCAAAAGATCTCAAAGGAGATCCTTTGCTCCATTGAAAGACATCAAATTTATTTCTTGCCATGAACATGATCATGTAGCAACAAAATATAAAAGAAAGCAAAGAAAGTTTAATCAACAAAAGACAAAGCAAACACGAAGGCTCCCTCAAGCAAGAAAACATAAATAATAATCATACATTAGGTACACAAAACACTTCCATAGTTATTGTTATTTGTGTAATGAATTTGGATATAGAGCCATTGAATGTAAATTGTATGCAAAAAAGAGCATAAGAGTTCACACACCATTTCTTCCATATCTTGGTCAAATAAGGTGCTATTTATGTAGCAATCTTGGACACAAAGCCAAAGATTGCTAACCTGCAAATACCCTAAAGAACTCTAGACATATGATGGAAGCAAATCAAAGTAGATCAAACAGTGAAGAAAATGTAGACAATACAAGGAAACCTACAAAAGTATGGAAGAGGAATAAAAAGGAGCAACAGGCGACTTCAATGACAAAATGAAGTCAGCAGAACCTGAGTGGGAGATGCTCATGGAAGAAATGAAGAACTTATTCTAACTTGAGAAATATTGTTTTAGGGGGAGAGCATACTCAATAATACATTGAAAGAAATAACAAATATTAGGATACTAAACTCATGAAGTATGATAAAGGCATTTTCTATATAGATGAGTTTGACAAGATAATTCTCGAAGCATGCTACATTTAATTTACTCAAAATGAGCACAGTGTGCATCTCACTACAAATGTTAGAGATAAAAAAAAAATAATGATGCAATGACGCACAAGAAAATGTTCATGCACTAAAATTAACAATAAAAATGCAAATATGTGAGAAATATAAGCCATAGGAAGTGGTAGCTTGAGCTTGTAAACGAAACTTTGGATGCCTGGATGAAGCATGAAAATTATTAAGTCATTGAAGTTGAATCTCTACAAGGTCAACAAATTAATTAGCCAAATCATCAACTTCAATAACACAATTCCACTAAGAATAAGCGTGCCTAAAAGGAGGATTTTCTGTTACAAGTGATTGTAGTAAAGGATTGCCTGAATGCGGATAATCCAAAGAGAAAGGGAGATTGTAGAGGGTATTAAGAAATGACTATCAAAAAGGCGGATCATGCATGGAAAAGTAGCATCATGCCCAAACCTTCTCCATCTTTGCACAAGTTATTCTCTTGCCTAAGAATTCTTAGCGATAACACTGAAATATTTTATCATGAGTGTTCAAAAGGTTATCCTCTTTGGATTTGGAAGGTAATTGTAAACATTACTTTGAGATGACTGACATTACAAGGGATGTTATAAACTAGAGGTAATTTATTCTGTTATTAAAATGATGGTGGACAAGTGATCACGTTGAAAGACAAGACAAGAATTGCAGAAGCTACAGGGTTGCAGTGACAGAACAACCCAATACACTTGATGTAATCATAACATAGAGGCATTATTTCCCAATTGTAGGATGAATGAATTTGATATATTGTGTGGTGAATGAATACATAGTTATTGACAACTTTATATTGAGAATGTTATATTATTCAATAGGAAACAAATTGATATATATATATATTATATAATATACAGCATCACCTGGTCTGGCACATCTTGGATTCCATTTTTTTCTATATATTTTTGTAGCTGATAGATGCATTGTTGGGTTCTTAAGTGACAATGGCGAAAGTTGAACATTAGTGATTGGGAAATAGTCATTTTACGAGTACAATCTTTGTTGACGACTGCATAATTTACAATTTCAATGCGGGATTGTTGCACAATTGTGCTTTGTTGGCCACATATTACATGAAACATTACATTATCTACAGTGGACCTAAGCTAATAGATGGCGTTATCATACATGCTAGCATACGTTACACTCCAAACTTTAGACCAGAACATAGAGCATGTGCCAAACTTGAAGTCAGTTACAAATCATAGAAACAAACGTGACCCACAATACCCTGTGTTATCTATGTAAGTTTGGCCTAAGTCAGATCTGTTGGAGAGTTATTTTTAAGGAACATGTGTTCTCTGTATGGCACCCACCTGGCCACATTCAATTCTTCGTCAAGTGCTGAGAACATTGATATTAATTGACAACATTATTGTTGATATTCAACCAAATATATGCAACATTCATTATTTGAATTAATATTGTGGGAAAGAATATTAGCATGGAGAGATTGTTGTCGAAAATGAACCACCGTAATGCATCAATGGTGGAGTGTGATTGGGTGTGAATAAATGTTCTCTTAGCATGGCCCTAAAGACTTTATCATAGGTTGCTTCCTATGACGCGTTGCAAAAGAATGGAAACATTATTAATTGCATCAGATTATGGAAGTGTCGTATCATGGTTTCCTAAGTTCAAAGAGATGACCTCACTACTCTTATATGGCACAAAATCAACTTATTAATATGTAGGTGTCCCTTTATTTTTTACTTATGTACGTGTTCAATTTATCAATGCATTAAAATATTGAGAAAATCTAAAGTGATTGGCTGATCATGATATTCTCCTAGCATTGTGGGCCATGCGATATTAAATATATGTGTAATATAATTATTATTTAGTCATAGGATTTTTTTTAGGATTGGTTAAAGTAGTGTTGGTTAGTCATTTCATGCTACCATTATTTTAAAAACACCACTTATCCATATTCATCATTACTTTAAATGAATATCCTAAAAGTGTATGAAGGTTTTATAAGTTCCTTTTCACTTTCATTTGAATCATTTGAAACTATCATATGCTCTGAAACAGTTTGGAGGACAAGAAGAGGAACGCCGCTATTTTCCATTGAAGCTGCTGTGAAATTTTGAAGTTGCTGCAAAAGTTGGAAACTACTGTGAAAGTTGGAGTTTGTTGCACAACTGAGGAACTCGTTGCGCATCTCAAGAAATCTTCAAGTTAGATGAAATTTAAGGATTGCGGTCTCCATATCGTCTTTCACATTATGAATTGTGTCCTCCTTAATATATGCATGATATCAAAGATTAGAATGTAATATATGAGCTGAATTTGATATAGTGTGTTGGCATTGGTTAATGGTTTGGGTTGACAACTTGCCTTGACGTTGGTTATTGGTTTGCATTCGCATATTATATATTGCCAAATTGCATTGATTAGCACATTGCTTGATTGGCATTGTCATTGGAACATAACATTGATATTATAAATTTCAACATGGATATAAGTTCAAAATTATATGTTTAATTCTCCAACGATTCATGGAGAGAGATATTTTGAGTGCTGGATAATTCTCTAAATATATATCAATTTACAAATTGCAAAACTTTTTTTGGTGGCCACGTTCCAAATCGTTGCTCAATAAGATACAATTAGTTTCATGGCAACTCCTCCGTGCATTATTCCTTCATGTGAAAAGGCACTTGAGAGTGCTCAAATGTGTGGGCAAAATTTATCATGGAGAGTGTCTTTCGTAGTAGCGTTCATTTTTTTATTATCATGGAGTGAATATTATGGAAAGCTATATAAATTTATTATACAACAACTTTATATATGTGCCTTTGTAGCAACATTCAATATTTTTGTGTGCAAATATATCTTTTATAGTTGCAGTCAATATTTTATATGTGCCTCTAGAGCTGCACTAAATTATCCCCATCTATAATTATTCATTGAGATCTAGGATGAATCAACTAGTGAATATCTCATGAGAATTTGTGTGTTATTTGCAATGAATTTTTGTTTTCATGACCCTGAAAGCATGTAAAAATATAGAAAGATGCATTCATACATGTCGAACCTCAAATGAGACCATATATTTGGTGGTCTATGCATTGCAATATATGCCTCACATGTTTAATGTCTCATATATTTAATGGTCGGTGTGTTCATATTCTCTCACAACAATGTGCAATGAACTTATTATTTGGAGAGTACCATATGTAGCTTAATGTTTATATACACACAATTGCAGTGCCTTACAAAGTGTTCTCACAACAATGTTCTATAGTGCTCTTACAATGTTAATACATTTTGAAGTGTATTTGGAGCAACACTTATATGTCATGTGGAGCAACATTCATTTTGGAGTAGTGTCCAATCTAGAGCAACCCTACTTTTCCATTTGGAGTGGCATTCATTCATTGAGTGTGTCAATATTGTAGATGGTAGAACATTAATGCTTTGGTGACAAACCTTGGTGATTGGGGAGCTACAAGACACCTTTAACCCCCATGATATTAGCGTCAAAGGGAGAGGTAAGAAGAGGTTAAGAGCAACAAGGAGAAATCTTACTCAAGACAAAAGGGGGAGGAGCGAAATTTTTCCACCAATGCCAAAGGGGGGGATTGATGGTATTATTGTCATCGATGGAAAAGGAGTAGAAAAAGACCAACATAGTAGCAACAAGGCAAGGAGGACAACAATGGATGCAGTAGCAACAAAGAAAAAGTGCAACAAAGGAAAAGGAGCAACACAATTGCAGAAAAGTTGAATAAAGGATCATATTCTAGGCATTGTTGTGATGCAAGGATATGGCAAAGGAAAATATGTTTAGTTTAGAATGTTTCAAAGATTTTTATGTTGAAGAATTTGTTGTGATGCCGAAGTGTTGTGATGAAAGGCAAAGGCAAGACTCCATGACATCAAAGGCAAGACAAAGACATGATGTAAGGCAAGGTAAGATGCAAGGAAAAGGCAAAGACATCGACAATTTTTGTGATGCAAGGCTATTTGAATATGAATGCAAGATTGTATTATTGCATGCTATTTATTTATTTTATTAACATGAAGAATATGAATGCATGGCATTTGAATATGATGAAATTCATTTTATGTATGTTAATATTCAATATTTTAAGCAATCTTGGAATTGAAGAGACACATTTGGAATACAAAGAGACAAGTCTTGTCATTTCATATCCATTTGAGTGGAACACGAACAACCATCAAAATTCATTGATAAATTTGTGCAAGGTTGGAGAGAAAAAAAAAAGGATTAGAGAGTTGGAGAATGTGTGAGCGCTGATTGAAGTGTTATGCATTAGTTATGTGGCACATATGAAGCCAATGTAAAGCAAATTTGAAGGGAAGAAGAGGCATAAATGAAGATGGAGATATGCAAAATTTATGACCAGGTAAACGAGTACATCGTTGTTTCTTATTTGCATTAGTAGATTATCATCTTATTTCAAGTAGTGGCTTGATAAACATCATGTTGGATCTTATTGAGGTAGGAGCCTCTTGTGGGTTGTAGCCTACATAAACATATGGGAGTTTGAGCTTCCTTGCATGTTGTCGCTTGCAAAAAATTGAGGTAGCAACCTTTTCCAGGTTGTAGCCTACAAAAAATTAGATGTAATAAGGAGTAGGAGCTTGCCTTTGCATCACAACAATAATAAAATCATGGTTTTCTCCCTTTATGGGTTTCCACATATATTTGGTGTCAATATGTGTTGTTATTATGTGTCGATGTGATGTTTTGGTTTGCTTATTACTTCTTGTTGACATATTCAATCTATTGGTTGTTATTTGTTAAGTTGCTAATGGATTGTTTCAGTTAATGAGTTTAATGAAACGAATTTAATGTCCATGAATATAATAAATTGATTCACGGTGCCCCTCCTCCGTCCCCTCAATTTAGTCAAGGTTTCATCAAAGGGCTCCCATTAGTGGGATATTAGCTCTAGATAGAGCCTTGAAATAATACAACTAATCATTCAACCAATAGGGAAATTGATTTTATTTTGTTTTTAAACAATGAGGCATTTAATGCTATGGAGTATACTCATTTTTAATTTATGGGGACACTATATATGTGTGTGAGAGTTTAATATAAGTATAATTATATGGTTTATTACATACAATGATCTTGTTTCTAAGATAAAAAGTCTTGCTTATGCAATAATTTGGTTGCTTAGACCACAAAACTAAACATATTTTACTATTTTCAAAATCAAATCTATTCTCTCAAAAAAAAAAAGATTCTTAAATATTAAACTGGCTCACCAATATATATATACACTAGATTTATCAAATACATAAACATAAAAAAACACAAACCTCTAAAAATACATTTTTTTTATCAAATTTTTATATATATAAAGAATTTGACTGCGTTTAACGTTTTACAAATCTAAAATTTAAAAAATCTTGCATTGAACATCCATTTTTAAATATTCTAAGTCTTAATCTTTAGATATTAGGATTTTACGAGTAATGAAACTTAAAAAATTAATATTTTACAATTAATAAAACTTATAGATAAATAATAGGCGTGTTTCAATCATTGAAATGGAGAAGTCATTTAAATTATATAAAACTTATAGATAAATGATAAATATATTTCAATGATCTAAATAACAACCCCACCATATATAAATCATCGTATATATGAAACACATGATATTCAAAATCATGCCATATATCATGCTTTAATTCCTTTTTTTTTCATACCACATAAACTATGGTCTTTAAAAAAAACGGCGCTCAACTCATTTTTATACGCCATCACATTACATGTGTCCCACGATCTTCAAAAACAACATGTGCACATTTAAAACAATGCGTTCATAACCTCACGTATGCCTGACAATTAAACATGCCATAACCCTTCTAAATCCATTATCTACCACTACTTAAAGTATGACCATAAAAAATTCAACGATTTTTTAAATACACTAGCACCATCTTCAATTAGGGAGCCCAATGCAAATATTTCATACCAATCAACATTTCAGTGTTCAACAATGAAGCTACAGAAATCCATATTTCATACGAGTCAACGAAATTTCAGTGTTCAATAAGTCCATGCCACTAAATCCTCTCCTCTGTAAAAAATCATCAGTCCATGCCACTAATTAATTTCATGCACTCTGCATTCAAACGAGAATCCAGTATTAACAAATTTATTTTGGGCTGTAATGAAAGCGCAGACAGGGTCCAAACATTGGAACTGGCATCCCAGGAACTATCTTGTTCGCTCAATTATGACCTGCGTTACTATAAAATTTTCAGAAGGTGGGCACTCTTTAATAGATTTCAAAACAATCAGAGCATGCGCGAGGTCTTTCCCCTGTACAACTTTTTTGTAGTCTTTCCAGTGCACTTACTAGATTCTTGTAATGTTCTCAGGAAAATAGTAAATATTTTGTTTATCACGGTAAGAAAACACATTGGATAATGTTGTTATTTTTTTATTTGGATTAATAATATTGTTAATTTCTAAAGTTAGAAAATGATTAAGTAATAACAGAATTGTAACTTCTCATAAAGAAGTTGGAAAGAGGCACTTGCGGGTAGGAAAGCCCTAACTGTCTCCCTAACAGAAAATACTCCAATGAAAAAGGGGTGGGGGAAGGAAAAACCGTGCTGTAGAGACACACGGTCAGAGGGAAAAGGAAATAGAGTGCTAAGTTTGGTGAGGATTAGATAGCATTAGCACTGTGTACGAAATACTTGCTGAAGACTGTAGTCTTGCAAGCAGGGTTGGGAGGAGATTTGGTCTCGAAGACGAATTTCATGGATGGGAGGATGACAAGCAGAGGTTGTAAAGATGCCTGAGAGCCTGGAGATCTGTTGTACAGGAATACAGGTAAGAAGTACCCTTTGACAACCATATGGTATAGAAAGCTAATGTGTTTGATTGATTGTGAGTGTTGTAGCTGGAACCAGCTCTCGAATTTGCAGATTAACTGAAATCTCTTTGTTAGTAGGATTATAAGTGTTTATAGACTATAAAATTATCAGAAAACTCTTTGATAATAGGATTATAAGGGTTATGTATGTAAACAGGATGAACACTTTCGGTTTTGAAAAATCAGTGCAATAGAAGTACTTTATTGTTAACTAGATAGTACTTTTGATTTAGTTATTGTGAGCAATTGGCATAGAAGAACATACTGACCAAAATCGGTTGGTCCTATCTATCTGTCACTAATTGGAACCAAGATTCTACGCAAGCAGACATTTATTGGTAACAACCAGTGGCACGGTATGTCCAACTTGTAGATGACCTCTAAGGATTTTGTGTAAGTTACTTGTACAAAACTAAGTTAAGAATCATGAATAATTTAGGAGCATGTACCAACATAATTTAAGGGTATCCTGTGTGAACCAAGCAACACAAAAAGTGAATATCGTAGGACTGTCGAGGCATTCAAGCAAGCAAGATGGAATAGGCATTAAAACCCTATGAGTAGCTGATAGCAAGCTTAACTCCGAGATAAGGAGCGAGCTACCCAAACTAAATGGTGCAAGACTTACCTCTGAAGCCGAATGAGGAGTGGTACTATAGGCGGAGACCTTAGAACCCGGAGTCTAGACCTTGTAGAGTTCTCTCATAAAAACCCTCCCTCTGGAAAACTAAAACCCTAATTAGCTTTTATAACAATGTTCGTGCTTGTGCCAAATTCTTGTAACCTCAAGAACCATGGCTATGGCAGAGGAAGCTCGGTATCCTATTCTCTCCATAGAAGATTAAAGAAAAACAAAAAGAACTTAAGACATAGAAATAGTCACAACAGTTCTGTTAAGTATTTAAATAATGGCAATTGCATTTTGAAACAAATTAATTCCATGCAAAACTAAACAGGGATAGAGAAATCTAGCAGAAACCTTAACTTAACCGGAAGGAGCTTATACACACTTAGAAACAAGCATTTCCTATAAAGATTGCACTATCGAACTGAAATAAAAGCAGTACCATAATATAAAACGAACAAGAGCGCATGCATCACTGTGAATGTAAAACGAATGGAGCATATGTAATATTGTAAAGATATAACGAATGGGATGCATGTAATTCTGTAAATATAAATTATCGAAAGGAGTACAGGTAATCTCTAGCCATTGATAGTACAAAAACCATAATTCTGTAAATATAAATTATCGAAGGGAGTACAGGTAATCCCTAGCCATTGACAGAACAAGAAACTAGGATGAATATATATATATTTATATATATATATATAATATATTAATATATATATAATATAATATATATAATATATATATATATTATAATAAAATATATATAAGATGGCGAGAGGATTACAACCGCCATTGAGTTGGCCTCTTTATTAATTAGGAAAAACTTGAAAGTCCTCTATTCTTAATAAAACATTACATCTTATACTTTGTCCTGAATGAAAATTGAACCAAACTACAACACAACACTAAAAAGGGCGTAGCCCCAATAAACCCTGGACAGACTCGAAGATTGAACAATATTCTTGCCTTTCTAAGAGAAAAGAGCCCCCATCATGTAGCAAAAGTACTGCGAGGGCTAGACCAGGAAATTCCATGTTAAACCAGGAGCAGAAGCCAGAGGAGGCTCCTCTAGAAAGACTGAGACTTGAGACGGGGAACCTCCACCACTCGATCTAAGACTCATGTGAAAAAGCTAGGTAGCTTACCCAGAATTCATCACACTTCTGAGGAAGGTAAGGAAGCTGATTCCCCTCCGATATAGCTATGACCCACGTTTCCCATTTCTTCCATACCTGCAAAATGGAGAAAACATATCAGGAGGAAACATAAACAATCTTGAAACAAATTAAACATAACAGTGCAGTCAAGGTGGAACCCTTACCCGATAACTGGACTGGTTCATGAACACAACAATTAGGAAATCCCCTTAGCCGCTTCTGAGACAGGCCAACTGCATAGTGCTCAAGCCTACAGGCCAAGCAACCTACAAGAAGAGAGACAAAGCATGGTGACAAAGGAGAAAGGCGCAAATGGAGTGAGTAACCCACAAGAAAGATGGAAAAAGCCCCTGGATAGTACCCAATTGTTGGATTGAAGACTCTTAACCTCCACTGTTGATGCATAGAAGGATCCCGAGGAGTCCTAACGTGGCTGCAATGCCAATCCAATCGATAGAGTAGAGAGTTAAATGCAAGATGAACGGTGGCAGATAACCTAGAACACAAGTGGTGTTACCCAGATTTGAAGTGAATGATGATTTATTGAATTAGACAGTGGGCTGTCAGTAACAAAGTGAACGATAGCCTAGTGATACAACTAAAATTCAAATGAACTGTGCTAGACAACAATTCCATATTTATTAAATCTTGACTAAGGTAAAACTGATTGTTAATATAGTCGATGTGATATTTAGTGTGTAATAATTTTATTTTGTTATGTGTGGGTATTTTAATTGTTTTTTTATGGAGACATGACATGTGGTATCAAAGCTAAGTTGCAAATCTGTGACCTTTGGCAAATGAACTGTACATTAGTTATTGTTTTCTTTTGGAAGTCTCACTGTTTTTGATCTATTAATTTGTTAAGTACAGAGGAGTGTTACACAAAAGTATCGTCACCTTGATTATTTGTAGTTGGTATGGATCCATCACCACCTATGCCAATTTCCTAAGCAAGTCTCAAACCTCAGCTCTTCAGAACAAGCTTTAGAAATGAGAGAAAGACATCAAAAAAGCAATGTAACTCTGGTTCTGCACTTTCTATCACTTTTGCCTGCGGGCCCGCACCTTTTGTTCAGGATATCTGCGTACTTATACGCTCTGTATATAAAGGGGAGGGTGCGTACCCCTGTGAAAGTCAAAAGGCGCAATTTTTATCTTAAAAAACTCACTTTGGGTTAATTCTAGAGTTTTCTAGAAGGAATTTTGACGTGGATTGTTCGCTCCAAAGTGGTTCATGCATCCCAAAAGAGGAGGAGCTAATCCCTTGTTAGGAGGAGCTATCCATTGGAAGGAGGATTCTACCCCTTTGAAGGAGGACCTAGTAACTGACCTCCATTGCATTATAAATTGAGATTGGGTTAGTGGCTAGAGAGGTTAGAAGCTGAACTTTTTGAGGGTAAATGCTAGTGAAATCAAGACTTCCTATTTGAGCTTAAGAGGAGAGATCACATACCTTTTTGGCTTCATTGGGGAGTGAGTGAAGCTTGTCAAAGTAGAGGAGACTTCTTGTTGGACCCTGGGAGGAGCTTGTACAGTGTCAGGGCAAAGGTTGTAAGGTTCTTCTCCTTTTGAATTAATACAATCAAGCTCATTTTTTTCAACAAGTATCTCATGTTATTTGTTTCATGGACTCCTTGACTTTCATGTTAAATATGTTTTATAATATTGGATATTCAGGTGCTATTTAATCGTTTGCCTTGTTTGTGCTTGCAGGTTTGCGACAAAGGAACTTACTTGGATCAAAGGAGCGAAAGGCATCTCCAAACTTGCGTTGGACATGAGGTAGGCCTTAAACACATTTGTTTGCCATTATTTATAAAGCGCATTTAGAGAAAGATAGTGTCTGGTTGGTTTGTTTGTCATTAGGTCTTCATTAGATTCTAGGAAGGTCTATCTTGTCCGCAAGATCGACTCATTCCACGTGACAAAATGGCGACTCCGCTGGGGACTTGATTGTTTTCCTCGTTTTTCTTGACCTGAGAAACTTGCCTTTTTGTTTCTATTTTTGGCTTGTTGTGTGTGGCTTTGGGTAGACTTAGTTGATTTAGTTTTGTTTTTTCTTTTTCATTACTTTAGTTGAAGTCCGCAGCCTGCGCTTATATCACAGTGCATACCTATACGCACTTTGTTTTTGTGCATAGAGTGTACCCACACCTGGGTAAGATCTGCACTTGCGTACCCTGCTAAATTTTTGAATATTTTGACTTTTGCTCTTTCAGTTAGTTTTATTTTGTTTTTCTAGTGGTTATCCTCTGCCCATACCTGCATGTGACTGGTTGAAATCTTTCCTTGGTTTAATTTCATTAGCATTAGAGTTTTAGGTGAAATTCCTAGAAGTTTTGCTTGTTGGGTTTGTTTTTCGATTTGGTTGTGTAGTGGTTCTAAGCTTAGAGGCTGTAGGGACTTCAGATCACCTTAGTGTCTACCCGTCTTCTTGAGAGTCTGACCATTTGTGAAATCTCCCCTTGTTGAGAAATCCACTTTGAGTTTTCTCTTTACAAAACTTCGATAAGCTTGTGATTGAAAGTGTGGATTTTCATTTTTAAAAAGGAATACAAAATTGGTTGTTCTTGACTTATTTGTGATTCTGAACAAATTAGTCCTTTGTTTGATTGTGACCAAGTAAAACATCCTCAAAAAGACTTTTGTGAGCTTTTTACTTCAAATAGGGTTTTTGTTAGTTTGTAGATCTTAAGTTTGCTTTATTAAATAGTTTTCTCAAAGATTTGCCTTAGTTATAGTTTAAAATGTTTTTTGATAAAAAAATGAAAGGTCTCTTTTGAAAAAGCTCGTTCTTAGTAGCATTTGAGTTTTCGAATGAAAAGAGAAATTCTTGTGGAAATAATTAGTTGTCTCGTTTTGAGTGCATTGAAACGAATACTCTTATTTTGATTTGATCGTTAAAGAAAGATTTGTGCTTTTAAGTATTTGCATCCTCCAACTCTTTCTTAGCTAGAACTTCATTGAAGAGAAAAGATTAGTTAGTCATCTTAAGTGCATTTTTGTAGTGATTTTGTGTCGAGTCTTTACACCATAAGTTTCATCTCCATCACCTTTTGACTTAATGAAAAACCACTAAAAATCACGCTTAATATAAAATCAATCTAGCAAATTTTTTGTTTCTAGGGCTCTGATACACCAATATAGCTTAGGCTAGTATCTTGGAGTAGGGAGTAATTAACTCTTCAAGATAAGTAAAAAAAACAAGTAGCTTTATCTTGCGGTAGGAGAAATCCAATTGTTGCATTTATACTCTGGGAAAGCTCCTCTTAAAGGAGAAGCATGAGATCGTGTCCGAACCAGTGTGGGA
>APFE030278715.1:99409-113328 GCA_000404065.3 Pinus taeda
ATACTGGTTATTTAGGTGCTATTTAATCGTTTGCCTTGTTTGTGCTTGCAGGTTTGTGACAAAGGAACTTACTTGGATCAAAGGAGCGAAGACATCTCCAAACTTGCGTTGGACATGAGGTAGGCCTTAAAACACATTTGTTTGCCATTATTTATAAAGCGCATTTAGAGAAAGATAGTGTCTGGTTGGTTTGTTTGTCATTAGGTCTTCATTAGATTCTAGGAAGGTCTATCTTGTCCGCAAGATCGACTCATTCCGCGTGACAAGGAGCAAGACAACAACAATTTATAAGAAGAATTGATAGTGCACCACACATGTATATGGTTGGCCTAGGGCCTACAAATTTCCCTGAAAATAACCCTAAAATATGGGTATAGTTAGGAGAGGAGGCTTGTAGCAAAAATCTTGTGATAATGGAAACAGTTCAGGAATTAAAAAGGGAGATGGCCCACTTATGGGAGAACAATGCAAGGTTAACCTTGGAACAAGGAAAAATTATGAAGAGCCTGTCTGATAGGCAGAATCAGCGCCAGACAATACCCAACGCTGAACAGGAATGAATGTCTAAAGAACAGGATTATCACACAGAGCACGAAGGAATAGTAAGTGGGGAAGAAAATCGAGAGGAGAAATCGGATAATGCCTCTGAACACCCCTCATAAAAAAGACAACGAGTAGAATTGTAGGGGGAGTTTCGGAAAATAAAACCCCCACACTTCGATGGAGAATTGGAAGAAGCAGCGGAAGCCTAGCTTATTAACATGAATAAATACTTCCAATTATATGAGTACGATCACAATCTAAAGGCTCGGTTGGCTATCTTCCAACTGCAAGGGAAGGCCACTTTGAGGTGGGAGGAGGTCAAGATTGTACGAGGGGTGAGTGAACAAAGTATTACTTGGGAGGAGTTCCAAAAATACTTCAAGGAAAGGTATTTGAAGAAACAATTTTATGATGAGAAAGCAAGAGAATTCCATGACCTGTGGCTCAAATAGCAAACCATGCATGAGTTTATCACCCGATTTACCTCCTTGCTTCAATATGTACCATACGTACGTGAGGAAAAGGCTAAAGTACAACGTTTCGTCAGTAGCTTACCCATGGCAATGAGGAAGAGAATTAAGTTCGATAACCCAAAAATGATGGACAAGGTTATATGAAAGGCTAGGATATGTTACCAACAAAGCAAGAAGAAAGGTGAAGTTTTGGGTAGGAAGTGGGCTGAAAAGAAAGGTAATAAGACTACTTTTGGCAATAAACGAAATTGGGGCAGCGTTGGCAAGGGATTTACCAAAGGGCCAAACAACATAAATCTGCATAAAAGCCAGCTCAAAATTAAGCAGCCATTTGAGTCAAGAATCAGTCAGCAAACTGGAAGACTCGACAATGAGGGAACAGTGAGACCCCCCGTACAATGTTGGGGATGCGAGGGGGGCACATTACATCAAAAACTGTCCCCATCGTAAAGGCACTGAACAGGTTTTGCAAATTCACGAGGCATCAACAGTGGGCGACGTAGCTCGGAGCATTCTGAAAATTAATGCTACTCTCGAAGACCGTTAAGCAGAGTACCAGTTGACTATGGTGGAGTTTGAAGGTAAGATTGTCAATCATACCGTATCTATTTTAATTGATCCTGGAG
The DNA here is from genome assembly GCA_000404065.3 of Pinus taeda. Taxonomy (NCBI): domain Eukaryota; kingdom Viridiplantae; phylum Streptophyta; class Pinopsida; order Pinales; family Pinaceae; genus Pinus; species Pinus taeda. The sequence continues at coordinate 101,052 of APFE030278715.1, forward strand.
CTACATTAAGTTATGTTAGTCCTAAGGTTGTGGAACAATGTAAATTACAGCCTGTCAAGTTTAAAAACCATTGGCTAGTATAGCTGGCAACAGGGGCAAGGAGACGGGTATTGGCCAAGGTCAATAACTTCCCTCTGGAAATAGCAGGCCAGCGTGTGATGATAGATCTAAACATACTCCCTCTTGGGTCCTATGATGTGTAGATAGACATGGATTGGCTGGAAAAATGCTAGTCCATTATAAACTGTAAAACAAACACTATTTACTACAAGAATGAGCTCGGAGAGGGGTAGGAGGTGCAGGGCATCCTGAGGCCTGTGCAAGTTCAGTCAATAACTTCCTCTTAGCTGGAAAAGTGTATCAAGAAAGTGTGTCAGGTTTATGCTATTCAGGTTGGGTATGCCAACTCAAATGACAAAATAGCCACCTTGGATAGTATTCCGGTTGTTAAAGAATTTGTAGATGTATTACCGGAAGAGATACCAGGGTTGCCACCCAAGAGAGACATAGATTTTACTATTGAATTGGTGCCAGGAGCGGCTCCGGTGTCCCGAGCCCCTTATCGTATGAGCACACCAGAGCTCATGGAAATGAAAATACAATTACAGGAATTATTGGATAAAAATTACATTCATCCAAGTGTGTTTCCTTGGGAAGCTCCTGTGCTGTTTGTCAAAAATAAGGATGGAACCCTTCTTATGTGCATGGACTACCGTCAACTGAATAAGTTAACAATTAAGAACAAGTACCCATTGCCTTGGATTGATAAACTATTTGACCAAGTAAAAGGGGCAACTGTATTTTCCAAAATTGACTTACAATCAGGATATCACCAGATCATAATCAGAGAGGAGGACATAGCCAAAACTACTTTTAAAACCTGCTATGGACATTACGAGTTTGTGGTATTACCCTTTGGGTTAACCAATACTCCTACGACCTTTATGTGTTTAATGGATAACATATTTCATCAGTGTTTAGATAAGTTTGTACTAATATTTATTGATGATATATTGATTTATTCTCGAAATGTTGAGGAGCACAAGGAGCATCTCAGACTGGTGATGCAAACCCTCCGAAAACATCAATTATATGCCAAGTACAACAAGTGTGACTTCTTTAAGGAACAAATTCAGTACTTGGGACATATTATCACTAAGGACAGAATTGCGGTGGAGCCCGCGAAAATAAAGACCATAATGGAATGGCATGTACCGAAGTACGTAGCGGATATAAGATGTTTTATGGGATTAGTAGGTTATTACCGATGGTTTGTGGAAGGATTCTCTAGAGTGGCCTATCCTATCACCTCCTTGCAAAAGAAAGGGAAAATTTTTAAATGGACCGCAAAGTGCCAAAAAAGTTTCGAATAGTTCAAGCATCTACTCATGACAACGCCTATATTATGCATAGCTGATCCAAAGAAGGACTATGTGGTGTGTAAGGATGCGAGTAAAGAAGGGGTTGGAGGGGCGTTGATGCAAGAAGGTAAGGTAATTGCCTGAGTCCAGGAAATTAAAGGAACATGAGCAGAAATATTCCACTTACGACCTTGAGTTGGTAGCTGTTATACATGCCTTAAAGATGTGGTGCCACTACCTAATGGGTAAAAAGTTTCTATTAATGACAGATCATCATAGTTTGACTAGTTATTTCAGTCAGCCTACCCTAAATTCTAGGCAGGCGTGATGGGTGGATTTCCTAAGTGGCTTTGATTTTGAGATTAAGTATCTGAAAGGGAAAGAGAACCGGGTCGAAGATGCTTTGAGTCAGAAAGTACATTACCTTTATGAAATTTCTTGCAGGGAAGAGTGGACTACCTTTGATGAAATGATTAAAAAAGCAACAGAACAAGATTCAAAATATCAACAAATAGAATAGCAAGTTCAGAATCCAACCAACAAAGAAAATTAACAAGGTTACTCTATGGATGCTGTTGGCATGCTGAACTATAAAAAGAGGTTGTATGTGCCTAACCAAAATGACCTTAAAAACTTAATTTTAGATGAATGACATCAACATCCTGTTGGGTTACTGCATCCACTACTAATTTCGGAGTGGAAATGGGAAACTATCTCTATGCATTTCATAACAGGTTTACCCAAGTAAAAAAAAAAGCAATGATTCCATCATGGTGGTGGTGGACAAATTAAGCAAATCAACCCATTTTATTTTGGTGCAATCTACCTACAAAGCAGTGCAGATTGTGCAAATTTTTATGAAAAATATTTTCAGATTGCATGGGCTACCAAAAATCATAATATCTGACCGTGATGTGAAATTTACCTCAGCCTTTTGGAAAACTTTGTTTGAAGGGCTAGAGACTCAGTTAAATTTTAGTACTGCCTATCATCTCCAAACAGGTGAGCAAACTGAGTTAGTGAATCAAGTAGTTGAGGATATGGTGAGGACATTTGTAATGTAGCAACCCTCTAAATGGGAGGACGATCTGCACTTGGTGGAATTTGCATATAACAACGATTATCATACTTCCTTGTAGATGAGCCCGTTTGAGGTTTTATATGGACAAAAATGCCACACACCCTCTAGTTGGGGGGGGACCAGAGGACAAGTTAATGTTGGGACCAGAAATGTTAAAATAAATGGAGTAGATGGTAAAAGAGGTATGATCCAACTTGAAGGAAGCCCAAGAAATGAAAAATATTTTTGTCGATAAGAAGAGAAATTTTAAAGAATATCAAGTAAGGGATCATGTGTATGTGAGGATTCGAGAAAAAAGGGGTACGTTACAATGGAGTGGGTGCACCAAGATAGCACCTCGGTTTTGTGGACCATTACAAATCTTGGCAAGGGTTGGACCAGTGGCTTACCATCTCGCCTCACCAAGCCATATTCGAGTCCACAATGTCTTCCATGTATCATTATTAAAAAAATATGTTTACGATCCTAAGCACATAGTCAGTTGGCAAGATGTATAGGTAAAAATAATCTTAAGTAGGTTAGTTAAATTGCGATGTTAAAGACAAAACTGGCTTTAATTTTGTTGTTTCAGGTCGAACCGGAAGGAGAATTCTTGGTCGAGCCATAGAGTATTCTCAAACGAAGAGAAGTAATGCTACGGAAATGAGCCATCATCCAGGTTAAATTGCAATGGAAGCACTTTAGGCTGAATGAGGCCACCTAAGAGGATGAACAACTCATGAAAGAGGCTTATCCAAAGCTGTTTGAGGCTGAAAAACATCGAGACAATGTTTGATTTCAGGGGGTGAAGATGTGATGTCCCCAGAAAAATCGTAAATATTTTATTTACCACTATAAGAAAATAAACTGGATAATGTTGTTATTTTTCTATTTGGATTAATAATATTGTTAACTTCTGAAGTTAGAAAATGATTTAATAATAACAGAATTGTAACTTCTCATAAAGAAGTTGGAAAGAGGTAATTGCTAGTAGGAAAGCCCTAAATGTCTCCCCTAACAGAAAACACTCCAAGGAACAAGGGGTGGTGGGGAGAAAAAACTGTGTTGTAGAGATAGAAGGTCAGAGGGAAAAGGAAATAGAATGCTAAGTCTAGTGAGGACCAGACAACATTAGCAGCGTGTGCTAAATACTTGCTGAAGATTGTAGACCTGCAAGCAGGCTTGGGGGAGATTTGGTCTCGAAGACAAATCTAATGGACGGGAGGATGAAAAGCAGATGTTGTAAAGGTTCTTGAGAGCATGGAGATCTTTTGTATAGGAACGCAGGTAAGTAGTACCCTTTGACAACCACACGATATAGAAAGCTAATGTGTTTGATTCATTGTGAGTGATGTAGCTGGAACTAGCTCTCGAATTTGCATATTAACTTAAATCTCTTTGTCAGTAGGATTATAAGTGTTTATAGACTATAAAATTATCAGAAAACTCTTTGATAATAGAATTATAAGGGTTATGTATGTAAACAGGATGAACACTTTTGGTTTTGAAAAATCAGTGCAATAGAAGTACTTTAGTGTTAACTAGATAGTACTTTTGATTTAGTTATTGTGAGCAATTGGCAAAGAAGAACACACTGACCAGAATCGATTGGTCCTATCTATCTGTCACTAACTGGAACCAAGATTTTACGCAAGCAGACATTTATTGGTAACAACCAGTGTCAAGGTATGTCCAACCTGTAGATGACCTCTAAGGATTCTGTGTAAGTTACTTGTACAAAACTAAGTTAAGAATCCTGAATAATTTAGGAGCATGTACCAACATAATTTAAGGGTATCCTGTGTGAACCAAGCAACACAAAAAGTGAATATCGTAGGACTGTCGAGGAATTCAAGCAAGCAAGATGGAATAGGCATTAAAAACCTGTGAGTAGCTGATAGCAAGCTTAACTCCGAGATAAGGAGTGAGCTACCCAAACTAAATGGTGCAAGAATTACCTCTGAAGCCGAATGAGGAGTGGTACTATAGGCGAAGACTTTAGAACCCGGAGTCTAGACCCTATAGATTTCTCTCGTAAAAACCCTCCCTCTGGAAAACTAAAACCCTAGTTAGCTTTTATCAACGTTTGCGCTTGTGCCAGATTCTTATAACCTCAAGAACCATGACTATAGCAGAGGAAGTTTGGTATCCTATTCTCTCCGTAGAAGATTAAAGAAAAACAAAAATAACTTAAGACATAGAAATAGTCACAACAGTTCTGTTAAGTATTTAAACAATGGCAATTGCATTTTGAAACAAATTAATTCCATGCAAAACTAAATAGGGATCGAGAAATCTAGCAGAAACCTTAACTTAACCGGAAAGAGCTTATACACACTTAGAAACAAGCGTTTCCTATAAAGATTGCACTATCGAACCGAAATAATAACAGTACCATAATATAAAACGAACAAGAGCACATGCGTCGAATATATAACCAACGAAGTGCATGCATCACTGTGAATGTAAAACGAATGGAGCATATGTAATATTGTAAAGATATAATGAATGGGATGCATGTAATTTTATAAATATAAATTATCGAAAGGAGTACAGGTAATCTCTAGCCATTGATAGTACAAAAACCATAATTCTGTAAATATAAATTATCGAAGGGAGTACAGGTAATCCCTAGCCATTGACAGAACAAGAAATTAGAACGAATATATATATATATATATATATATATATTATATATATTATATTATATATATATATATATATAATATATATATATTTAAGTATGCGAGAGGATTACAACCTCCATTGAGTTGGCCTCTTTATTAATTAGGAAAAACTTGAAATTCCTCTATTCTTAATAAAACATTACATATTATACTTTGTCCTGAATGAAAATTGAACCAAACTACAACACAACGTTAAAAAGGGCGTAGCCCCAATAAACCCTGGATAGACTCGAAGATTGAACAATATTCTTGCCTTTCTAAGAGAAAAGAGCCCCCATCATGTAGCATAAGTACTGCAAGGGCTAGACCAGGAAATTCCATGTTAAACCAGGAGCAGAAGCCAGAGGAGGCTCCTCTGGAAAGACTGAGACTTGAGACGGGGAACCGCCACCACTCGATCTAAGACTCAGGTGAAAAAGCTAGGTAGATTACCCAAAATTCATCACACTTCTGAGGAAGGTAAGGAAGCTGATTCCCCTCTGACATAGCTATGACTCACGTTTCCCATTTCTTCCATACCTACAAAAGGGAGAAAACATATCAGGAGGAAACATAAACAAGCTTGAAACAAATTAAACATAACAGTGCAGTCAAGGTGGAACCCTTACCTGATAACTGGACTGGTTCATGAACACAACGGTTAGGTAATCCCCTTAGCTGCTTCTGAGACAGGCCAAGTGCATAGTGCTCAAGCCTACAGGCTAAGCAACCTACAAGAGGAGAGACAAAGCATGGTGACAAAGGAGAAAGGCGCAAATGGAGTGAGTAACCCACGAGAAAGATGGAAAAAGCCCCTGGATAGTACCCAATTGTTGGATTGAAGACTCTTAACCTCCACCGTTGATGCGTAGAAGGATCTAGAGGAGTCCTAACATGGCTGCAATGCCAATCCAATCGATAGAGTAGAGAGTTAAATGCAAGATGAATGGTGGCAGATAACCTGGAACACAAGCGGTGTTACCCAGATTTGAAGTGAATGATGATTTATTGAATCAGACAGTGGGTGTTGGCATTATGTTTCTGGTATGGTTATATGTTACAGATGTTGTACTTGATGGCAACACCCATGGCATGGCTCTCAATATGATGAGAATTAAGAAGTATGCAAGAGAAAATTTCACGGAATTTTATGCAGAGAAAAGCTTATAAAAGTTTATTTGATGTGGAGAAAAGTTCACGGAATTTTATGCAGAGAAAAGTTTATTTCATGTGGGAAAACTTACCTTTGGTCCATCGTAGTTAGTCCTTGGAATTTGAACCTATGGTTTTTGGACCATGGCATCTCGACAGACGTGTTGATCCCTATTATTGAGTTGATGGTATTGGTTTGTTATGGTTTTGGCCCGTGGTATTGGTCCATGATTTGAGGAAGAGCTTGCCTATATAAAGCAAGGAGATCATTTGGCTTGTGCATGCTTTTGGGTTGAATATCTTAAGATCTGAAATATTGGGCTATTGTTTCAAAAGCTCGATCTATATGAAAGTGAAGTGGAAAGTGAATCTGTGAAGGGTGATCTCTCGAGCACTGCAGCTGTGGAAGTGAGGAGGTGCCGCAGGAGACGCCGTAGGAGGCGCCGCAGGAGACGCCGCAGGAGGCACCGTAGGAGACGCCGCAAGAGGCATCGTAGGAGGCACCGCAAGAGGCACTGCAGGAGACGCCACAGGAGGCGCCGCAGGAGATGCCGCAGGAGGCACCGTAGGAGGCGCCGTAGGAGACGCCGCAGGAGATGCCGCAGGAGGCGCCGTAGGAGACGCCGCAGGTGGCGCCACAGGAGATGCCACAGGAGGCACCACAGGAGATGCCACAGGAGATGCCACAAAAGGCGCCATAGGAGACGCCACAGAAGGCGCCGCAGGAGGCGCCGCAGGGGACGCCGTAGGAGGCATCGCAGGAGACGCCGCAGGAGGCATCGCAGGGGACGCCGTAGGAGGCATCGCAGGAGACGCTGCAGGAGGCGCTGCAGGAGACACCACAGGTGGTGCCGCAGGAGACGCCACAGGAGGCGCCGCAGGAGACGCCACACGAGGCGCCACAGGAGATGCCGCAAAAGGTGCCACAGGAGATGCCACAGAAGGCGCCGCAGGAGATGCCACAGAAAGCGCCGCAGGAGACGCCATAGAAGGCGGCGCAGGAGACGCCACAGGAGGTGCCACAGGAGACGCCATAGGAGGTGCCGCAGGAGACGCCGCAGGAGGTGCCGTAGGAGACGCCGCAGGAGGCGCTGCAGGAGACGCCGCAGGAGACACCGCAGAAGGTGTTCTGGGTTTAGTTTTCTGCTATTGTAGATCTGGTTATCTGGGTGACTTACTGGTACTTGATGATCATTTGATATTTATGGATCCAGTTTGAAAATTTATGAAAAGTGGTCCTTGAAAGAAAAGAAGTAGGGGTTGTAGCTCCCTTCCAGGAGAGACTGGAAAACGAGAGAGAGTTGTAGCTCTCTGCAGGTTGCAGCCTGCGTACTGGTAAAGGACTGCACCAGTACAAGACCATTGTAAAAAGGAGTTTCTAATTTGAAAGAAGATAGAGACATATTGCAGCAGGTGGTTTTCACCCACATTGGGTTTCCACCTTATATCTGGTGTTCTTTGATGTGACTGTCTATTTTTTCTTGTTCATGCTCATTGTTTTATGGTACTGATATGCAAAAATAATTCAAAGTATAAATAAGGAAGAATTGTTAAAAGGACTAGATAATACTGATTCACCCCCCTTCTCAGTATTATTTTCAACATGGCGATCATGACAAGGGTGGTGAACCAAGACTTTTCCAGCAACGCATTGACATAATACAGGTAGATGCCCCCTCATCAATGATGGTTCGATGAACATTTTTATTGAGGGATTTTACCTATATAAGGAAACTGATTTGGGATGGTAACTGTTGTGTATATCGAGTATGATTAAAGATAAAAATATTTGAATCTATTGGATCGATCCCACCTATCGCTGATAATAAAGCCTGTTTTTGGGAGGGACAATTTTGCAATACCTCAAGTGTTGACATAGCGGATGGTGATTGAGCCAGATCCTCCACTATATTATAATTCTGAGTAGCTCGAGCATGAGGATTAAAAGTCAATTTATGTATTACGACTCCCTTTGGCAGCTTAACAGTTAATTTAGGAATAATGGGTGGAAAAACTTCTGGTGAAGTCGTTGTTGAAGCACGATCAGTAGCCTCGTTGTTCGACGACGATGGATTCCCATAATCTCTATTCCTTGTCGATACCAAAACATCATTTTGCTTGTTTGTGATGGATAGCATAAACACTTGGGATGTGGAAGCATTATCGGTAGCAACCATATGAGTTTCTATATTAGACACGAATCAGTCAACACCACTGAGGTATTCGAAGCGTTCAAAATTTTTGAAACTTTAGATCGATGTGGACAATCTCTCATAAATTTCTCCTCGTTACATATTAAACATGGATAACGAGGAGGTTTCCTTGTCGCAGTAGGGTTTTCAGATGATTTTTTAGGAGTGGAATTCTCCTGTTTCTTCTTATTATTTTTCCCTTTCTTCTTGCCCCCTGGTTTCTTTGGATTTTTGCCCTTGTCAGATGACACGACATTAATATTTGAGGCAAGAGAATTTTCATTTTCATTTTGACTAGAAACAACAAGAGATTGACTAGATGGACCTCTTGCAGTTTGTGTGCTTGAGGAACCGATAACACTATCACTGGCATTAGAATCCCTACTCGATTTAGGAGGAGGTGGAATGGAAAAATCTGGTCTATGTTAAGAAATTTACTGCATAACATAAGTAATTACTAAGAGGAATAAATATAAAAATTAACCAGCAACAACCATAAACACAAAAACACAAATGTTTATCCAGGAAAACCCCAAATCGGGGGAAAAACCCAACCTAATAAGATCTCATTAGCATTGGCTAAGACCCTGGCCAATCTGACCAAGTGAGCCTTCACCGCTCACCTCTAGGACTTGCATTACAATGAAGTCCTTCCAGCCTTTTATAAGCTCCATTACATATAATACCATGAGCAAAATACTATGGGTGCACAATACCATGTGCCCCAAAACCGTCACTGTTTAACTTTTGCCAACTTTGACTCTATCCTGAGTAAAGTTTACCTAATAGTCTAGGAGCGTCAGGAATTTTGTCATAGAGTGTGCCAGATTATGTATAGATCAAATCTAAATATTGGGCATGAGTAATGACTTGCTCTTATGTGACAACTCCTCCTTTCGCTACATCCTCAGTGATAGATGGAAATAAGGACTTAATAAACCACTCAGCTAAAAGTTGATCAGGAACATACGTCTTTACCATTCAATGGCGAGGCCACTACTCATGAATATGATCAGATATGTGAGTGGACATGGTCTATTTAAAGTTGGTAAGAAGTTCTATTCCAGTTTCGTACCTGATGGGTAACTGAAAGTGGGTTAGAAAGGTAGGGGCAAGGATGGTAAAGTTATCAAATGAAGCTCTAGGCAATTCAATATACCATTTCACTGCTAGACCAGTAAGCATTCTCTAAAAAGGGTGAAGTCTAATCGAATCATCATTCAGAGTGTTTGATGAACACCATAAATGAAAAGTCATTACGTGATTCAATGGGTCTTCACCTGGATTTCCACTGAACTTAGGAATATCATAGGGGAGTTTATGAGGAATCGTTGACCACCAAGGGGCGGACGCAATTGGATCGTTCGTGAGCCGGTTCAAATCTGGTAGTTCTAGAGTTGCTACAAAAGGCAACTGCTGATTCATGTTGGGTGGAGCATACCTAGGCTAAAATGGAATTTCCTAAGCAGCAGGTATTTGCATACCAGCATAAGGCATCTGTTGCTGGTAACCTTGATAATGTTGTTGGACATAACCAATATAGGGTGGTTGTTGATAACTGGCTTGGAAAGGCAGTTGTCCATAACCTATAAATCCTTGTTGCCTAGATCCTCGGTAGGCTTGATATTGACCAAATCCAGTTTGAGCTTGTGAACCAAGTCCAAACTGAGGTTGGGTTTGCTGGAATTGTAGTTTTTGATATTGCACTAGCCATGGTTGTTGGACCATTTGTTGTTGCCCAGTACTAGAAGATTGACCAAGTTGGGGATTGCCAATACCCGTTTGTGCCTGGTTTGTTCCAAATAAAGGAGCACTAACTTGAGGTTGCAGTTGAGCTGTAGATATAGGTGGCTATTGTATCACAACTTGAGAGACTTGAGTTTTCTGCCTCAAAACTTGAGGTTGCGAGGAAGAAGGAGCAGGTTGAGGTTGAGACACAACAGGCTATGCTTGTGTTTGTGACACAGTTGTAACAGCAGGTGTAGTGCGAATATTCAACATAGGTTGGATCAGTTGTGTTGGATACACAACCCTTGGTTGTTCTAGCAGTATGGGTATCCAACCACTAGATGTAATTCTAGTTTGACATGAATATTGTTGGAAACTCTCATATGGTTCTTCCCCAAGAGGAAACGGTGAATATGCATACTGTTCTCCATATGGCTATAGTCTAGTGTTTAAAGGATATATTGGTCTTTGAAAACTGGTTTGCCCAAATTGATATTGGTATGCAAGATCAAATGGCTGAGTTTCAACATAAGGAAAGCCATATGTGACTCTGGATGAATAAATGGGAGCAGACCATGGTGCCGAAGCAACCCCTGAGTGGGCTCCAACTAGTAATTGATAACCAGCTAGAACGGATTGTGTACCGCATAAATATGACTCAGGTGTACTAGAAAACTTTGTAGGAATAACAGCAGGAGATTCTGCCATAGCTACATTAGATGACACATTCCTAGATGTTAATGGTTGCTCAAACATGGTTAGCCTATCCAAAATCTCTCGAAGCGATTCGACAGGAACTTCCGATGAAGCAGGATTAAAAGGAGAAAACTCAGGAGTAGAAGGATACAAATGAATCCCAGTTCCAAAATGAAATGGTGTACTGGATGAGGGATCTTATACTATCTCCTCTATAGTAATCAAACCGGGTGGAAGAGGTATACCGTCAGGTCCGTAAAATATTTTTGGAGCCGAAGAAGGTATAGCTTCTACAATGATAGATACTGGAGGGGTGACACCTTCTGAATACTGAAACTCAAATTCCAAATGTTCAGGTAAATGAACTTCAATCTCAAAGGGAGGTTCTTGAAAAACTACTGGTTCAAATGTAGCCTCGGTTTGAATTGAGATGGGTTCCGGATCAACTCTAGATGGAGCTGTTTCAAATGCAGAAGTGTTTACCATTATACTAGGATCAGTTCTAATGTCCTCTTGTAACTGTGAAACTTCCTCTTTGAAGGCAAATGTACCAAAAATAATCGAAGTAACTGGGGTCTCTGATGATGTTGAAACAAAAGTTTCAAATAAACCAAATGAACATGACTCAGTTAAATGAGACTGTTTTTTCCAGATTGGCTTTGCTTCTAGAGGCAAAGATGGTTAACTCGCTAATCTCCGTGAACAACGAGGTTTTGATTGACTTTCTTCCATGATTGCGATTACTTGATCAACTCAAAATTAAGGGGAAAATGATGTTATTTTGAATTCAATTAATTTTAATGACGCTTGGAAACAAATTTTCTTTTCTAGTTTTTAAGAATTGAGAAAAAGCTAAAGATGACTCTAGTCTCCTTCAATTTTTAATGAGCCTAAAAGGACAAGTTCTTAGATGGATCTTTTCTTTTAGAGAGTTGAAAAGGAATGAAAGTGACTACTCTGGAAAATCTAGACAAAGGGATTACCAAATGAATTGCAAAACTGCAATATACACATTGCTGATAAATTAAAGAGAAATTACCAAGGACTTATGTATGGCAGTCAATCTTCCCGAATGTTGTGTTAAGTTCATTGCAATAAGGTGGCAGACTCAATTTCCTATGGATAAAGGATTTAAGCCTATTGTGGTCTCCCAATATATCCAAGACGGTACGGGGAGCACAAGTCTGTGCTAGCACTTGTCGTATCAAAGAGGAGGAATCACCCAACCTTCAATGAAAACGATAGCCACTAGTTTTAACGACGCCGGAACATGTCTCTAGCCTAGACCTCTAGATGTGTTGCATTAAATTCCAAAGCATTGTTAGGTTCATTGAAATTCATTTTAAATTTGATCTTGTTTAGAGTTTTCCTTTCAATGGTTCAAAGTGTAATTATGATCTGAAATTCCTAAGATGCAATCTA
>APFE030278724.1:3230-28601 GCA_000404065.3 Pinus taeda
ACATGGACCAGTAAATATTTCCTAGTTAACAAACAATATTTAGTTAGCCACACATGCTAAATTATTTATATCTTATTTATTCTTTCTTAAAGGAAATGTAAACAATCATAATGATTTACCACCATATAAAACTCGAACTCCTAACTACCCGTTTCCATGGCTACACCTATAGATTATTTTGTTACATCGAATTTGAGAAGTGCTTCATTTCTAAATTTATGCTTCTGTGATCCATATTTAATTAAAAAAGAAATTGGTAGAAATCACATAGGAGAATTTTTTTTGATGGGTTTCGAACCATCTAGTGTGGTCCATCATATTGGAAAGATGAAGACACAGATCACGACACCAGATTAAATAGAAACTAATGTAGAGACTATTAGTTCATATAACAACTATAATAAATGATTACGTTATGAATAACATTGTTTAATTTATAACAGTAATTATTAGGATCAAATTATATTAAATAAAATCTAGGAATAGGTTAGGGTTAGAAGTATATATAGAATAAAAAGACGCAAAAATTCAATGTCAAACCTCAAACGATGAGTGAAGTTAAAAAAAATATAACAAAAGGAGTGAAGACCTATTAATAAAATGGAGTCGAGACCCTATTAATAAATAAAAATAAATTATTGAAAAAATCATAAAATATAATAAATAAAATAGAGACTAAAATAATCAAAATAACAAATGAGGTTCAACCATAAAATAAAGGACTAAGGCCCTACAAATCAATCAAGTGCCAAGAAAAAACAATCAAATAAACAAATTCTAACATTAAAAAAAGAGCTAAGAAAGAACAAGATGATAAAAATAATTAAAAGAGTTAAGAAAGATCAAGATGATAAAAGCTAATTGGTGAAAAACCAATAAAAAATTATTAACCATAACGATTGAAAACAAGTAAAAAAAATCTAGATAAACAAAATAGCAATACAAATGTAGAAAAGAAAGTTAGAAATGAATAGGAGGACAGGACTAGGACCCAACTTCTTCTAATATTCCAACCATTGTCTCTATTCAAATTAGTGGGCCTTTTTTCGATTTCTAAGGTCTCCTTGAATTTTCGATGATGGACATAGCTAATCCTTACAAGGACTTGAGGATCCTCAACGCACATGTGATGCTTATTTTTTTCCGCATGTTCTGCCAAAGAAGAGGAGGCGGTTATGCCATGTCTCATGTCAGTTGTGTGCTCAAGAATCCTTTAATTAATCAAGCGACAATCTCACCTATGTAGGGAGTCCCACAGGAGCAAGGTATAACATAAACATCTTCCATATTTTTAGGGTCCACCAAGTGTTTTATAGATCTATAGGAGCTTTCGATGGTATTTAGAGGCCTAAAGGTTGAAGAAACCTTATGCTTCCTTAGGATCTTCACAATCTTCTGAGTTGTCCATTGGATAAAAGGGAGATGAAAACCTAAAAATTGATCCTTGGGTTCAGTCTTAGCCTTAGGACCTTTTTTGGCCTTGAGGAAGGCCTTAGTATATCGGTGTCTATTGTACCCATTATTAGAGAAAACACTCAAGAGGTGTGATTTATCATCATTAAGATGATTTTGATCAAAAACTCTTAAGGCTCTAGGCAAGAAAGAGTTAAGAACACCAAGCTTTTGAGCCCAAAAATGATGAGAATTACTATGATGATACTGCTCCATGTGAGCTTTCTTCAGAAAAAGTTGATGAGAAAAAGAGCCATCGTCATTCCTTGAAAGCAGGACGTTAAGGAAGGGCATATTACCATTGCTAAAAAATTCCATGGTGAACATTATGAAACTAGACTCATTATTAAGATGAAAGAAAAAAAACTTGTATTCCTTACCATGGAATTTTAGTGTCTAAAATTTTAGTGTCTGAAATTTATTTGCAAAAAGTCCCACCGGTATTGTTGTTCTACGTTAGATTTTTTATATTCACAGAGTCTATGAATTTCACATTCTTTTTAAGTATTTTGAATCACTCATCTGATGCGTTTCTTGGGAAGCGTTGCATACTTTCTTCACACTCGAGGTCTTTGTCTGTAAATCCAGGAGACTTGCGGGCTGCATTCGATGCTAAAGCCCACAAGGCTATGAGCATCAGAAACAGAAACAGGGCCGCCCTTGCCATTACGAAACAACCATAATTCACACAAGTATGCCCAGAAATAACGTGAATTGGTGGAGATAAACTCGAAGAGGACCTCGTTATATAGTAACTCCGACTGAGTGTAATCCAGTGACATCATTAGTGGCATGTAATCCAGTCACATCATTACATACCTCCACCTAATAAGTCAATGCTTAGGTTGGGAATCTTATATTTTAATGGATTTCATCAAATTAATTAATTTTGATTTCATTAAATTAATTAATTAAATTGAAATTAATTAATTAAGGAAACAAAAATCAATTACAAGTTTTTCCAATTTTTAATAGCTAAATTTAATTGAGAAAAATAAGAAATGTTTTAAAAAGATATAAATACTAATATGAATAGAGTATGCATAAGAGTGTACATGGAAGATGGAATTATTACAAAACTAAGAAATAACCTAATTATACATATGTACAATGATGATGAACCTAAACTCCGATCACACTCTTCTTTGCTTTGGCAACAAGTGGCTGAGAGTATATTCTACAAATAAATCGTGTTGCTTCTAAAATGCCAAAATACTGAAAGAGAAATCTGGTGTCAAACTAAAAAAAAAAAACCACAGGAACGGAACTAAACTCGGTTTATCCATACAGGGCGCAGCCTTACGGTTCTTTTAAAATCATATACAGAGAAAAACCATTGTTTAAACAAAAAAAACATGTGCGCATACATACGGTGGTCATATACAGCAATTCATAAACAACAATCCAGTCCCCCTTTTATTGTCTGCGTTAACACACCTTTTTTACTATACATCCACGCCAGAAACCTTTAACGTGACCTTGACACCAATTGCCACCGGGGAAATTTCCTATCGCATAAGAGATCTGCTTATTTTTATTATAACAAAGGCTGAGCAATTCACCCCTCTTTGGGAAGAACCTTCTTTTTTTTTAACATAAAAACATTCCACCGTAAATTGAATTACACAGATACGAATCTAGCGATTATCAATGAGGACTATTAACAAGGAAATCGGGATTCGAACTTGGCGGTCTCATAACCAGTTGAGTCTCGACTTCCCTTCTTTTTAGGCTTCTAGATCCACTTGCAGGAGTTGTCAAAACCGAATGGCGATTGACAATCCGCTTCCAATGATTTTTCTGTCGATAACACCAATGCACGCACCATTTTTCGGATCACCGATTCAGTGGAGTGACATGCCGATGCCGTAATTTTTGGAACTGCATTCAATTCGAAACTGAACTTAACTCAACTTCGGTTCCGTATTTACGCCTTTCGATCTTACTAGGTTCAACAACGCTTTTCTTCTATACTTCCTCCACTAATTTCTCTAACCAACAGATAACACAATTCCCTATTTTCTCACTCACGGTTACACTCATTTAATAAACCTTATCACTAAATCTTCAAACAAAACAACCGTATTTATTACAATAATAACAACTATGTGAGGAATAGACCTCCTCAGTAAAACTGAAATTGAACAAAGAGTAATAAAATTCACCCTGTTAAACCAGAACATGTGGACAATTTTCCACATTGCTGGTGAGTTCCGATGCTCCTGCATCAAATGAGAACAACTAAAATTTTTGGTACCTATTCTTCCCAATCCACAGTTTGAACTTCATCACTTGTAGCTTCAGTCTGCAACTCTATTTCTGTCTCCTTGAATGGATACAAGTCTACAATATTAAAAATGGGGGATATTCCCATCCCTTCCGGCAACTCAATTTCATAAGCATTGGCTGAAAATTTCCTTTTACAGGGTCCTATCTTCTTCATTTTCAGCTTATTATAAGTCTTTGTAGGAAATCTTTCTTTCCTCAAATATGCCATGACCAAATCTCCTACCTGAAACTCTTTTTCTCTCCTTCTCAAATCTGCTCTCTGCTTGTATCTCTTGCTGCTTTCCTGTAGTTTACCTTTAACCTCTTCCTGTAGCTTCTGCATTTGTTCAACAAAATCTTTAGCACTTGCACTTCTGGTTTCTTGTCCCCAAGTCCCTTAGCTCATATATTCCTCTCGGGTGCATTCCAAAGACAATCTAGAATGGACTCATTCCTTTGCTTCGATTTGGTGTGTCATTGTAAGCAAATTCAGCTTGAGCTAATGCCAAATCCCATTGTTTGGGATTCTGATGTACCAGACTTCTTAGTATATTTCCCAAGCTTCTGTTCACAACTTCAGTTTGTCCATCCGTTTGAGGATGGTAGGCACAACTAAAACTGAGTTTAGTTCCCAGCTTCTTCCAAAGTGTCCTCCAGAAATGCCCTACAAATTTAGTATCTCGATCTGATACAATGTTCACAGGTAGACCATGTAATCTTACAATCTCAGAAAAGAATAAATTGGCTATGTGTGTGGCATCATTAGTCTTCTTACAAGCAATAAAATGGGCCATTTTAGAAAATCTGTCTACAACAACATAAATGAAATCATTTCCTCTCTGAGTTCTTGGTAAACCGAGAACAAAATCCATACTCACCGCATCCCATGGTCGATCTGGTATGGGTAATGGCTGATACAGACTTGTATTCTGACTCCTTCCTTTGGCATACTGACATACCCTTCATTTCTCAACAAACTTTTTAATATCAGTTTGCATTTTAGGCTAATAATAAAAAGCATTCACCTGAGTGAAAGTTTTGTCTTGTGCAAAATGGGCAGACAATCCTCCACTGTGCTTCTCTTTAATGATGTTTTCTCTCATTGAACATTTAGGAACACATAATTTGTTGCTTTTAAATAACAGGCCTCCTTGGATAAGGTAATCCATCCATTGACTTCTGTTATGGCTTATCGGATTCTGCACTGTAGTGTAGATGTCTTTAAAATCTTCATCATCCTTGTACATTTCTATCATTTCATCAAAACCTACAACACCCACTTTAAATTCTTGCAAAAGAAAACTTACCCTGCTTAATGCATCCGCCACTTTATTAGACTTACCACTTTTATGCTTTATAACAAAAGTGAAACTTTGCAGAAATTCCACCCACTTAGTGTGCTTCTGATTTAGCTTTGGCTGATTATTAATAAACTGCAAAGCGTGGTTGTCTGAATATAAGATGAACTCCTTCGGCAACAAGTAATGCCTCCACTTTTTCAATGCCTGCACAATAGCGTAAAATTCTTTGTCATAGGAAGAGTATTTTTTCTTTGCATTATTTAACTTCTCGCTGAAAT
Organism: Pinus taeda; assembly: GCA_000404065.3. Lineage (NCBI taxonomy): Eukaryota > Viridiplantae > Streptophyta > Pinopsida > Pinales > Pinaceae > Pinus > Pinus taeda. The sequence goes on from APFE030278724.1 coordinate 8,530, forward strand.
ATGCTATTGGCCTTTGATCTTGGCTTAACACCGCACCAACTGCTTCTCCACTTGCATCGGTTTCCACTCGAAAGACTTTCTCGAAATTTGGTAATGCTAGAATAGGCTTTCCTATTATCTTCTTTTTAGCAAATTAAAATTCCTATCAGCTGCTTCTGTCCATCAAAATGGATGATTGGCCTCCTTGATTGTCTCAAGGATTGGTGCACAAACTTGACTAAATCCCTTTATAAATTTTCGATAGAAACTAGCAAGTCCATGGAAACTTCTTACCTCGAATACACTCCTGGGAGTAGGCCAGTTTCTGATTGCTTGTACCTTCTCCGTATCCATTTTCAAACCGTCTCTGGAAATCACAAATCCCAAATATACCAGGTCCTCTTTCATGAAACTACATTTCTTCAGATTGATTAGTAGTTTCTCTTTCTGCAGAGTTTTCAAAACTAACTTCAAGTGTTCCAAATGTTCCTCTTTACTTTTGCTGAAAACTAGAATATCATCAAGGTAAACAACAACAAATTTACCTGTATATTCTTTCAGAACCTCGTTCATTAGTCTCATGAATGTGCTAGGCGCATTAGTGAGCCCAAAAGTCATCACTAACCACTCATACAGTCCACTGTTGGTTTTGAAAGCTGCTTTCCACTCATTGCCTTCCTGAATTCTGATTTGATGATACCCGCTTTTCAGATCTATCTTAGTAAAGTACCTGGATCCACTTAAACAATCCATTAAATCATCCATCTTGGGCAAAGGAAATCTATACCTAACTGTTATCTTGTTGATAGCTCTGGAATCGGTGCACATGCGCCATTCTCCTCCCTTTTTCGGACTAAGCACCATTGGCACAGCACACAGACTCAGACTTTCTCGAATCAGCCCCTTGTCCATCAGCTCTTGAACCTGTCTTGCAACTTCTGCATTTTCCTGAGGAGTTAATATATATGCAGCTTTATTAGGTAGACTTGCTCCTGGTATTAAGTCGATATGGTGACTTATACTTCTAATCGGTGGTAATTCATTCAGCAATTCATCCACAATGATATCCATGTAACTATTTAACACAGATTGAATTTCTTCAGGCAAATCATTTAAATTTGTGGAGGTTAAAATTACCTTTGGCCTTCCCACGATAGTGAAATGCATCTCTTCGCTTTTATCAACCTCCTGTAGCAATTCCTTACCACTCACCAACATGATACTATTTTCAGGCAGCTCTTTATCAGCATCATTCTTCACTGGCAGCAACATATGCTTAACTCCATCCTTTTCTATGGTGTATGTATTTCTTCTTCCATCATGAATCGCCTTTCAGTCAAATTCCCATGGTCTCCCCAATAACAGGTGACATACATCCATGGGCATTATGTCACATAAAATCACATCTCTGTATGTGCCAATCTGCATTTTCACATTACATTGTTCTGTCACAATGACTTGATGACCCTTCTGAAGCCAAGATACTTTGTACGGTGCAGGATGCGCTTTCCTTGTTAATCCAAGCTTTTCCACCATCTCTGTAGACACAAGATTGTCAGTACTCCCACTATCAATTATCACCTTACAACACTTACCCTTTGATTCGCATGTAGTCCTGAACAAATTCTTTCTTTGTGCAGGTTCTCCAATTTCCTTTTCTGATCTCAGCAAAGTTCTTCTAAGCAGCAATGATTCACCTTCCTCCGGTGGTTCTTCCTTCTCTACAAGTCGAGGTGGTTCCGGCTTTGCCTCAGCCACATTTGCACCCCTCTGGCTTGTTGATTTGTTATGAGGATAGTCCCACGACATATCTCCCCATTCTCCACAGGTATAATACCTAACATATCTTCCTCGCCCTCTTCCTCTAGGCGCGAATCTCCCTCTACTAGATTCACCCATCTATGGTAGTCTACTGCTTGAACTTCCGGCTTCAAACTGATGTTGTGTTCCTCTGGATCTGGCTGATCCTCTACCTCTTGCTGGGCTCTTTCCTCTGTTTCTTTGACTCTCTTTCCGCAATATTTTCTCCTCTGCTTTCAAACTTGCTTGATAGGCATCCTCAACAGTTTTCAAACTTAACAAGCTAATCTCATCTTGGATCTCATACCTTAGCCCATTAACATATCTGGCTACTTTCTCCAAATCATCTTCTACATGCCCTATTCTGATGCTCAACCTGTAAAATTCTTCAGTATATTCTTTAACAGACATTCCTTTCTGCTTCAGATTTTGCATCTGCTTAAAGAGATTCAAATGATAGTCTTTAGGCAAAAACTTGGCTTTCAGTTTGCTTACCATTTTATCCCACTGCTTGATCTTAGATTTCCCCTTTCTCGTTCTTGATGTTTGTAACTCGTCCCACCAGATGGTTGCATGGCCCTTGAGTCTAGTGACTACAAACTTCACCCTCTTATTCTCCTCAACCTCTTCATAATCGAAATACTAATCTATGGATCTGATCCAATCCATGAGCTCTTCTGCATTCAAACTCCCTTCATACATAGGAATTTCTATCTTGGGTTTGCTTCTTTTGCCAGCATCTTGAGGACTTTGGCAGTTTCATTTTCTTCTCATGAGGGGCTCTTCTCTCGGTTGTTTCCATTGTCTCCATTCGTTCACGCAGTCTTTACACTTCTTCTATCAGGACTGCATTTGGTTCTGGTCTTCCTCGACCAATTCCTTGCCTTGGCGGCATCTTTGCTGCAACACCTGTAACTGGCTCTGATACCAAAAACAAATGATGACCCTAAACTCCGATCGCACTCTTCTTTGGTTCCGCAACAAGTGGCTGACAGTATATTCTACAAATAAATCGTGTTGCTTCTAAAATGCCAAAATACCGAAAGAGAAATCTGGTGTCAAACTAAAAGAAAAACCACAGAAACAGAACTAAACTCGGTTTATCCATACAGGGCGCAGCCTTATGGTTCTTTTAAAATCATATATAGAGACAAACCATTGTTTAAACAAAAAAAACATGTGCGCATACATACGGTGGTCATATACAGCAATTCACAAACAACAATCCAGTCCCCTTTTTATTGTCTGCGTTAACACGCCTTTTTTACTATACATCTACGCCAGAAACCTTTAACGTGACCTTGACACCAGTTGCCACCGGGGAAATTTCCTATCGCATAAGAGATCTGCGTATTTTTATTTTAACAAAGGCTGAGCAATCTGCCCCTCTTTGGGAAGCACCTTCTTTTTTTTTTAACATAAAAACATTCCACCGTAAATTGAATTACACAGATACGAATCCAGTGATTATCAATGAGGACTTTTAAAAAGGAAATCGACATTCGAACTTGGCAGTCTCATAACCAGTTGAGTCCCGACTTCCCTTCTTTTTAGGCTTCCAGATCCACTTGCAGGAGTTGTCAAAACTGAATGGCGATTGATAATCCGCTTCCAATGATTTTTCTGTTGATAACACCAATGCACGCACCATTTTTCGGATAGCCGATTCACTGGAGTGACATGCCAATGCCGTAATTTTTGGAACTGCATTCAATTCGAAACTGAACTTAATTCAACTCCGGTTCCGAATTTACCCCTTTCGATCTTACCAGGTTCAACAGCGGTTTTCTTCTATACTTCCTCCGCTAATTGCTCTAGTCAACAGATAAAACAATTCCCTATTTTCTCACTCATGGTTACACTCATTTAATAAACCTTATCACTAAATCTTCAAACAAAACAACCGTATTTATTACAATAATAACAACTATGTGAGGAATAGACCTCCTCAGTAAAACTGAAATTGAACAAAGAGTAATAAAATTCACCCTGTTAAACCACAACATGTGGACAATTTTCCACATTGCTGGTGAGTTCCGATGCTCCTGCATCAAATGAGAACAACTAAAACAGGCTTTTGTGAAAAAAAAGATCATAGTAAACACATAATCACACATGTAATGCATGGCCAATAGGTAAAACATGAATAAATTGTACAAATAAGATTTCCCTATTTTTAATAGCTGCATATGATTGACAAAAATAAAAAAAGTAGGAATGCTTTAAAGAAGAGATATAAATGTTAACATGAAAAGAGTATGCATGCAAGTGTGTATATGGAAAATCATATTATTGCAAAACTAAGAAATAACCCAATTATACATATGAAAAATGAGTTGAGACAACTAAAACAAGCATTTGTGAAAGACAACATAATAATAAACACACAATCACATATATGATTCATGATTAATAAGTAAAATATGAATAAATTGTATAAATAATATTATTTGTATTCTTGAAAAATAAACCATAAAAAAAAATTAAATCATTAAAATGACCCAACAAATTATTAAATTAGAATTAGTAAAATTTAATTTATAGATAATTTATTTAATGAAATTAGCAAATCTCAACCCAAACATAAAAAATAATTTCATCAAATTAATCTAAAATTCACACAAGTATGCCCAAAAATAACGTGAAATAATGGAGATAAACCGGAAGTATTCACACAAGTATGCCCAAATAACGCGAAATAGTGGAGATAAACCAGAAGTGGATCTCGTTATCTAGTAACTCAAGTGACATCATTAGTGGCGTGTAATCCAGTGACATTATTAGTGGCACCGTGAAATATTATTTGTGAGCTGTTGTTGGTCAAATTAGATATGTCCATCTAATAAGTCAATGGCTATGGGCTTCCGTTGGGATATTTCTTTTTGTTAATGAGATTTGAATATAAATAATAATATTTAATTAAACTTCAAATTTAATATTTAATTGATTTTATCAAATTAATTAACTAACATTTAATTAAATTTTGAATTTTGAATTTTAGTGGATTTTATCAAATTAATTGATTAATTTATAGACTAAAAATCAATTATAATTTTCGTTTATTTTTAATAATTATGTGTGACTAAGGAAAATAAGAAAAGTAGAAATACTTCTAAAAAGATATAAATGCTAACTTGAATAGAGCATACATGCTGAATGTGTATATAGAAAATGAAATTATTGTAAAATTAAGAAATGATCCAATTATCTATATGTAAAATGAGTTGAGACAGATAAAACACACAATCACATATAAAATGAGTTGAGACAGATAAAACACACAATCACATATGTGATGCAAGGTCAATAGGTAAAACACAAATAAATTTTACAAATAATGTTGTTTTGCTATGTCTCCATGATAGACATGTATAAAAGTTTCAAAGTTACCCAATTCCATGAACATAATTTATTACATTTGAAATTTGCTGAATTTAATTTATGGGTGAATTTATAAGTTTGCTGGATTTATTTTATGGACAAATTTATTTGATGGGATTCGCAAATCTCAAGGGGATCATGAACATGATAATTTCAAACAAAACACACAATCAGATTTGTGATGCATGGTCAATAGGTAAAACACAAATAAATTTTACAAATAATGTTGTTTTTCTATGTCCCCATGGTAGACATATATAAAAGTTTCAAAGTCCCCCAATTGCATGAACATAATTGATTAGACTTGAAGCTTGCTGAATTTAATTTATGGGTGAATTTATAAGTTTGCTGAATTTAATTTATGGGCTAATTTATTTGATGGGGTTCACAAATCTCAAGGGGATCACTAACATGATAATTTCAAATAAAACACCCGATCACATATGTGATGCATGCTCAATAGGTAAAACACAAATAAATTTTACAAATAATGTTGTTTTGCTATGTCCCCCTGATAGACATATATAAAAGTTTCAAAGTCCCCCAATTGCATGAATATAATTTATTAGACTTGAAGCTTGCTGAATTTAATTTATGAGTGAATTTATAAGTTTGCTGAATTTAATTTATGGGCAAATTTATTTGATTAGGTTCGCAAATCTCAAGGCATTCAGGGACATGATAATTTCATGAAATTAGTTTAAAATTCTATTTAAATCTGCTTAAGGTTGGAGGATATCAAATTTTATCATGTGTATATACATATAAATTCCAAAGTTGATACACTAATTTATTAAATTTGAAGTTTGCTGAATTTGATTTATAAGAATTTATTTGATAAGGTTTACAAATCTCAATCAAAACACAAACATGATAATTTCTTATAATTAATCTAAAACTCTATTGAAATTTATTTTATGTGGTAGAATATTAAATTGTATTGTGTTTATAGACATATAAATTTCAAAGTTGAAACACTAGTAAATAAAAAACCGATCTTAGAATAATTAATAATGGATCTCAGCAAAGTTCCACAATGTATTTACATTCACTCTGATTGATTTGGAAAATTATTCTCTCATCAAATATGAGAGGAATGGCAACGAAGGGAGAGAAGTATGTTGAAGGATAATTAAATCAGGGGTAACCCAAATCCCTCATCATTTAAACTTCAGCATACTTGTTCATTGAGAGGGCGGAATAGTGGCACACCTATATTATTCCACAAACATGGGGTAAACTTCAGCATACTTGTTAACTCAGAGAGCGGAACAGTGGCACAACTATATTATTCCACATACATGGCCATCGATGGAGGAGTAACATCACTTTGAAGGTAGTCACAACTGGCACAAACTTGGAGCAACATGGAGCAAGTAGAAAACTTGTTAGGTGAAATGTGGCGGATCGCGCGAAGAGTCCCATAGCCTTGAACTGGAAAGCAATTCACTGGAAAGCAATTCACTGCAGGGAGGATTTAAATTCTCATATTCTTTGTACTTACTAAAACCATTGGTTCCACGGATTTCGTAGAGACATAATTAAATGCCATTGAGTGGTGATCCAGAGAATGGCTCGTTAATATTACTTGGCGTCATCCTAACACTACAAGTGTTGAGCAGGGATATGATATAGGGCAGCCTACAATAATAGATATTCTCAGATGTATTGCACTTTCTCGAAGAGCTTCAATCCCGGAGAAGTGCAGGATCGGATGAATCAACGACTGCAAAGATTGTTAGAGTCCGTAGATAATATGTTAAATGCCATGAGGCAGTTGAGTGACCGGGCATAAATAGAAAGGTTGGCACATCTAGCACTATTGGATAGAAAAATATGAACCAATGTTTAGGAAATTTGAGAAACTTCAAGTAGCACTAGAATCTGAATTCGGTTGCATGGATATCAAACTTGTAAAGGTGGAGGCAGATATTACCTGGGGTAAAGGGCATCTAGGGATATTCAAATACCAGTGAGGAACCATGTAGGGAAAAGGCTAGAGAGAAGTGGAATGAGAGTTTCAGTCTAAGGACACTAACGTCTAAGACCTGGAAAAAGCTTCTACATCCGACATTTCAATTTTCAGATAATATGAATTGATATGACTTTGATTAACGTCATGCAAGTTTAGGTTGTTTTTAGTACTCTATTGGGTATATGGTCACCATTTGTTTACAACACTGAATAAAAGATGGCACAAGAATAAAGTTGTTAATTTTTTTTTGTAATGCTTAAAAATTGTTATATATGTTAATGATGGATTTTGGAAAGCTTTTAGTGTTGAATTTTTATTTTGACTTATTTATTTATTTGTATGAGGTATTTTAATTTTTTTTAATTAAATTAAATTTAACATTTCAAATATAACATTAAAATATATAGTAGAATTTCATTTTTAGGTTGGAAAATTAAATAATCCTTTAGAATTTTTTTAGGTGTCTTTATTTTTTATTTTATTACTGCATAATACATAATACATTTTTCCTAAATTATTAAAGGATGTTTAAAAAAAATATACATTGGTTCTTTAGAAACATGGATAAGGATAAAAATTTAAATCTTATCTTAATATCTAGATATTGATTCATCATGAACTTTAACATTAAGTTGTTGGAAGCCCAACCTTAAAACCAATTTTAAACAACAATGATCAAGTGGAAAATGACTTCAAATCCATAATCCTTGTGAGGTTAAAGGTTAAGGAGCATTCATTTACTTATTAAAACCCTAGTAGGAAAATTGTTATGGAAGGTGAGATCCTATGGAAAATTATTCTTATACAAAAATAAATAGTTCTAAAAACTGTCTTTGGATAGATTATAAAGGAAAGGAAGAGTATAGTGAATGTTTCGAGGTAGTGGAAGGAAATGACACTAGCGTTTCTAATCATAAGCTCTTATTTGGCATGGAGAGTGGGAGGCATATCTCAACTAAGAGTGGGAAAAATATAATAATGGGGTGTGGTAAAGACATCTTCTTCCCTAACAAAATAATTTAACACCTATAGCTAATTGGGAAGTCAACATTAAATTTGACTGAAAACATAGGTAATGCATTTGTGTTGTTTTAAGGGTAGATAAAGGTAGTCAATCTTCATCTAGATGGATATTTTGTCCAAAGGTGAGATCACTTTCTAGTAAAAATAAACAAATCACATATAAAAATGAACAACTTCATAAATGTATTTGTCACATCCCTCATCCCTCGTGGAAATGACATTAATCCTATATAAGAAATAGGAGAATTTTCTTTTATTTCGGTTTTTAATTCTCTCTCCTTCTCAATATACATGATTGTTGTATTATTCTTCTTCTCTAACAAAAATAATGCTTTTTATTTTTTATTTTTAAGCTAGAGTAGAAATTTCTAGCTTTCTTTTCAAATATGCATACATGAATGTCATTTTTACTTAGCCTTCTAGTTTCTTGTTGACGTTTATATCCTCATGTTGTCACTAAGAGAGTTGTGATTGCGACCTTCATGTTGTCACTACGAGATTTGTGAGTGCAACCTTCATACAATACATATGTTACCATAGTCACGTGTAAATATTACAACCTAGAAGCCTTCACATGTTCTTTGGTTAACCTATAATTACTCAATGTGATTTTTTGTCACATTATATTCCAACTCTTATCGACTATTCCATATATGTTGAATTTTTCATATGGTTATAACTTTATGGTTTAGTTTGGTAATCAGCTCATAGTGTCATAATTTATATTTCAACCATATAGATCTATTTTGCAATTACAATTAAAGGTTCTCGAGACTCTAGTAATTCGTCGCTCGATAATACCTATCCTTGGTTCATCTAGAATGTACACATGTCCAATGGATCGATTTAACAATGGTGGCAATTCTTGTCAGGTAGTTGTGGTAACCAACCTGAGGGTTTCTGCCAAGATTCATCATTTGAGCTTCTTGTTTACAGAAGAGGGATTCGATTCCTAGGGTTTCCTCTGCTGAATGGTAAACTACAATTCTGATTTCAGGGGTTAATAGCTTGTCGAAAGCCATCACTCTATGGCCGTTGTAGAATTCTCGGTTCTTATATTTTGTATGGGTAACATAAAAAAACCCATTAACTAGGCCGATAGGCATCCCTCCTATTGGAGTTGGGCACTTTAATAATTTTCTTAATTAATCTTTTTTATCGGATGGACTAAATTGAAAGATGCCAGTATATTCTCGTAGTCATCACTAAATCAATGAATGAAATTCGCAACAGTAACTTTATTGCATATCTAAATCACATGTCTAAAGCATAATTAAATTAATTTTTTACAAAGAATGATTAAAAATTTACCATACCATTTGCTAATCGCCACCTATTATGATTAAGATGAAGTGGAAAGATTAAAAATGGTTGTGAAACGTACGAATCACCATCACCATCCGTTTCAATTACCTTACGAACACCAACAGTTTCAATTCCGCCTAGACATCACTCATTGTTTCAATTCTCCTATACGAAACGTGGCCAGAGGGATGTAAGACATTGATTTAGTGATCCGAAATTGATCGTAGACAAACAATAAGTTATTACATACTCATGTGCATGGATGTGCCTATGTTACTTTATGTAACGGATCGATGAGATTGCGAAATACACAGACACTGAAGGATTTAGGGAAAACACAATAGGAAAAACATATAAACACAACATGTTTAATAAGGAGTTCACCCAACACTCCTCGGCTACGTCTTCTGGTCCAAATTTTAGTGGTGGCCTGTCTATTATGTTTTCGAAGTAGAGTTTTTACAACAGTGAAATCAATTTGAGTCTCACACAACAGATAGAAATCAAGAAGACTGTACTTAGATTCCCCAAATCTTTGGAGTACACAGACTGTCTTTACTGATTCTTAACCTACTATGGGTCACAATGATATGAGTCCAATCTGAGACTCAATACATGATAGGCATTTACAGAGGAGTTCACTTGAACCTGTCAAGCCTTCTATGGAGTACACAGACTCTTTGTCTTTCTCTGTCTCTGTCTCGATGCTGCTTTTTTCTTTTGTAGGTCAACTCAATTTATTCTCTCTGTTCTCTGCTCTCAACTATCTGCTTCTAACGTACTTTCTCTTAACTTGCTTGCTTCTCTCTCTCTGTCAGCTTCGTGGCTTTAAAGCCAACCTGCTTTCTGACTGTTCATTTCTGCTTCCCAGCTTTCTTGTTCCCCTACCTCTGTCCATTTGAATTACTCTGTTTTGCATCATCATCACTGTATAATGCCTCACAAGGAGGTGGCCACCTATTTCGTAAGGAACTGAGTGTCAGTTCTCTTTGATGTCTTTGAAACAATTGTTTCTATCATTAACTCCAAGAATTCCCATGAACACAACCTTCTGCCAATGCATCATCCACGATGGACTTCAAATCCTATATAACTCTATCTGTTTACCCCATCGAATCCGGTCCTCCATCGGATTGCGTCACCGCCATTGATCTAGAGCCTCCAGATCCTACGAATATTGTTCATATTGGGCGGGTAAGTAACATGACGTTTACCCGTCTGAGGTGAGTAATTTTCTCTCTCTTCCAACGGACGTGTGGCACCAATTGTCTAGCATTCAGTAGGAATTGGTTGAAACTGCTTACCACTCGAAATCTTTCCTATATTCTACCGGTTTTCGTGGGCCCAGCCTCTGACGAAATCGGCGCGATATCCATTGCATTTCATAACCTTTCGCGTCTAGGCGCTCAGGGGTTTTCCTTCTTTGAGGGGTTTGTCCTGCGATATGTGATTAGTGACTTGTCACTAATCGCATATCAAAAACTACCCCCATTTCTTGAAATGACCTTCTGTTCTGCTAATTTGTGACAGTGCGTGTTACCATGGACCGACAGTCTGTGTGCTTGACCAAGGGTCCTCATTACTCCACGCTGATCACAAATTGCAATTGTTACGAAACTATCTCTGATAAGCTTGATCTTTATAAGGCTTCGAAAATTTGGCATGAATTTTACAGAGCATGAAAACTTAGAGAGTGTTCTAGGATCCAATTTGGATCATGGCCTTTCCACTAAAAAAGCTTTTGGACCACCAAAAGTTGGTTTTTAAGCATCAATCAAGTGAGGGTACAAATTCCTCGCTTGCCCAATTTCTATCCATTTCGCACTGCTTGGTTTTGAACCTTTGAGTCGAATCTTGAGGTACTCAACATCCCCTTTGCATGTAGTTCTCACCTTCCTGTCCAGCACTGTATCTTCCTGCAATTCATTGAGATATTCAGGTAACAAATCATCAGTAGAAGGCAGCTGACTTTGCTCTTCTAGATCTTCAATCAATGAAGGTTCAAATATTCTTTAGTTTTCTGCATTAACTACCAAATAGATGTGCATGTAAGCTGGCAAATCAAGGTGAAAAGCATTCTCACCAATTTTTTAAAGTATCTTGAAATGTCCATACCTTATTGGCTTCAAATTTGTACCTTCACCTTGCATTCTGTCTTTGCTGATATACAACCAGACTTGATCACCAACTTGGAAACTATACTCAATCCGATGCTTATCATGCCTTGCCTTGTACTTGGCTTGGCTCTTTTCTAGTTGTTCCTGTACTGCCTAGTGAATCTCTTGGATTTTTTCAATGAACTTGGTTGCCTTGTCCACATCATTGTGTCCATCAACCGCTACATCTTTACCAAAGACAAAATCCAAGGGGACCTTGGTGTGAAACCAAAACAGCTCTTGAAAGGAGATCTCTGTGTAGAAGAATGTTTAGCACGGTTGTAAGCATGCTGAACATAACATAAATGTTCATCCCAAAGCTTGGGATTCTTGCTACAATAGCCTCTGAGCAACTAGATCATTGTCTTGTTGACCACTTCCGTTTGGCCATCTATTTGTGGATGAAAAGTTGTGCTCTTCTTCAGTGTGGTGTCCATCAATTCTCACAAACTTGATCAAAACTTCCCAACAAATCAGGAATCTTTATGAGATACAATGGAAGTGGGTAATCCAAAATGAACCCATACATGCTGAAAGAACAACTTTGTTGTTTGTTCAGCTACAATCTATTTGTTACAAGGTATTAAAATACACATTTTGCTAAACCTACCCACAATAACATATAAATAGTCATGGCCTTTTCTATATTTAGGCAGTCCCCCAACAAAGTCCATGGAAACACTTTGCCAAGGATGAGAAGGAACTGGTAGTGGAGTGTACAAGCCTAGTTTTCTATTGTTGGGCTTGCTTTTAGAGCACATAGTACACCCTTCTTACATATCTAGAAAATTGTCTCATTCATTTTTGGCCAATAACAAAATCTTTGCAGTTGTGCAACTGTTTTACTCACACCAAAGTGACCTGATATTAGAGAAGTGTGTGCTTCTTGAATTATCTTTACTCTTTCAGTTTGTGGAATGCATAAATTTCCAAAATGATACAAGAGTTGGTCCTTAACATGATAATCCAATTCTTCTACTTGTTTTCCATGACTTAAAGTTGCATAGACATATTTAAAATCTATATCTTGAGCATACTGTTTAATGTAGCTTTCATGCAATACTGAAATATGATTAATTATAGTAGATGCATTTATGATTGGTCTAGAAAACATATTTGCAACTTTATTTTGTATGCTCTTTTTATATCTGATGACAAGATGAAATTGTTTTAGAAAACCCATCCACCTATAGTGTCTTGATTGCTGCAACTTAGTTTGGAAGTGTAAATATTGAAGTGGTTGATGATTAGTATGTATAACTGTCTGATTACCCATTAAATAATGTTTCCACTTTTTCACACTTTGTACTAATGCATACAATTCCTTATCATATGTGGGATAATTAATTAAATGTCTTAAAATGAAAACATATAGGTTTACCTTGTTGCATCAACACTCCTCCCATGGCATAGTTATTGGCATCTATTTCGATCTCAAATGGTCTTTGAAGATCGGGCAGTGCTAGTACTGGTGCTTTACTAATCTTTTCTTTTAAGGTGTTGAAGGCTTTCTGTTTGCCTCCCCACTGAAACACCTTGTTCAATCTGGTTAAAGAATTTAAGGGAGTTGGAATCAAGGAAAAGTTAGCAATAAACTTTCTCCAATACTGTGCTGCTCCTAAGAAGCTTCTAACTTCTATAGCAGATATGGGTTTAGGCCAGTTTACGATGACTGCGATCTTAGAGGGATCTATCTTCAATTCACCAACCCCTACAATATGACCCAAATAATTCTAATATGTTTTGCAAAATTCACATTTTGAGATATTAACATATAGATTTTCTCTTTTCAAAACATCTAGAGTCCACTTGAAATGCTTCAAATGTTCTTCCCATGTTTTACTAAATATAAGAATGTCATCTAAATATACAATGAAAAAATCATCAATAAAAGGCCTGAGTACATCATTCATTACTCTCATGAAGGTAGGAGGAGCATTAGTTAAGCCAAAAGGCATAACTAACCACTCATACAATCCCTACTTTTCTTTGAAATCAATCTTCCATGCATCTTGCTCTGCAACTCTGACCTGATGGTAGCCACTATGGAAGTCCAACTTGGAAAAGTAAATAGCTTCATTCAACTTATATAATACATCATCTATGCAAGGAAGGGGATAATGATTTTTTATGTTATCTTTTTTAGTGCTCGGTAATCAATGCACATTCTCCATGAGCCATCTTTCTTTCTCACCAAGACAATTGGAGACCCACATGGTGATGTACTAGGTCTTATGAACCCTTTTTCGAGTAGCCCTTTTACCTGCGTCATGATTTCTACATTCTCTAAAGCGAACAACCTGTACATTCTGATGTTAGGCAATGGAGCATCTTGCTGAAAATTAATATCATGTATTATTTCCTTTTAAGGTGGTAGACATTTAGGTTCTTGAAATAGAGTATCATATTGTGAAACAACTTTTTCTAAATCAGCTCGCTGTTTAGCATTACAACCCTCAAATATACTAGTTTTATCATGTTTCTTTTCCTTTACAACCATCAGTAAAAATTGTTTGCATGAATTTACAATTCTTTTCATCTACCGTGAGTTTATGATAGTATAATTATTTAGGAGTTTATGAGCTCTTACAATATATTCAATTCCATCTTTAACGAGTTGATACTTGTTTTCAGCTCTATAAAAAATAGCTTTCCTATCACACAAGTATGGACTTCCTAAAAGAATTCCACATATATCCAAAGGAACTATATCTAACTCAACCTCATCTACAAATGCTGACACAAACGAAAACTTAAGTTTACATTGTCTAGTCACTTGTAGCTTTGCTTTATCACATAACCAACCTAATGGATATGGCTTCTTATGAGGTGTGGTTAGTAATCCCAGCTTCTTTACAATTTATTTAGAAATTAAATTTACTTGTGAGCCACTATCAAACAAAGTATCGATCTTTTGATGCTTGAAAATAACTTGAATATGAAAAAGCTCATGTATTTTCCTCTCATTTTCTTCATTATCAGTGGATTGTGCATAATTACTAGTAGATGCTTCAGAAGTTTTTACCTTTTATACCTGTGGCTGCGATTGTTGTTTCATCTCCTAAGTCTAACCCCAAATCCTTTTGAATAGTTGTAGCAGTCCCCTTCCTTTTGCCATCAAAATTCTTGGGTCTCAGCTCCGGATTCAGAATCCAGTAGTGTTCATCATCATGTCCATCCTTCTTGCAGTGAGTGCATGAAGGCTTGGTCTTTTGTTCAACATTTGTCTTCCTCTCTTTCCATTTCTGCTTTTTCTTTTCCTTGTTTTTGCTTGCAGTGGGTTTTGATGATCCCCCAACTTTTTCATTCACATTCTTACCTCTAGCCTCTAGATGTTTAGCCTGAACAGATACCTCATCTATGCTAGTGGGATTAAACATGAGAATGGTGTGCTTTAAATAACTTCGTAGACCACCTATATACTTCAACAGATTTTCAGGTGAGTCTAAAGAAATTCTTAGAATCAAAGCTCTTTTTCTACTCTTGAGTGTAGCCTTGTACACTTTTCCCTTTTAATTGGCGAATAGTTTGCCAACTCATCATGGCTTGCTACATATAAGCTAGTGGATAAAATTGATTTTTAATTGCAGAAACAAATTCACTCCACATAGAAAGAATTTTACCATGCTTCTTCATGTCAGCTTGTTTCCTACCTTACCACCATACTAAGGCAATGCCTCCAAGGTGTAGGCTAGCCAACTAAATCTTACTTTTGTGTGAATCAATGCTCTGCACCCTGCAATACACATCAATCTCTCTAATCCAATTATCCAGCTTCTCTGCATTCAACTATCCATCATATATCGATAAATAGAATTTAACATCTAATTTAATCAAAGATGTTTTCTTTTTATTTTCAGGGCTATTAGGAGGTGTGGGAAACTTTTTTTCTTTCCCTTTTCCTTTAGAATGGTCATGGAGGAGAGATTCTTCTACTTCTTTATCTTGTTTGGAGTTTGATGAATCATCATCTCTACCTTTCTTAAATTCTCTATACATTTCCTCCACCATGGCTCTCATGGTCATGAAACTATCCATGAACTGGGAGTCTTATTCCAAGGGACTTTCTTCAGCCATTTTGCTCTTAGGGTAGACTCTTTCAATTTCTAGGTTAGCTTCAACCAATTCTTCTTCTCCTAATTTTGAGCTTTGTCCTAGTTAGCATTCAACAACAAAATCCAGCACAATCTTATCTAACCTTAATAAACTAGAGGTCTGATACCACTTGATCTGAAATTGATCAAAGAAAAACAATAAGGTATTACAGACTCATGTGCATGGATGTGCCTATGTTACTTTATGCAACGGATCGATAAGATTGTGAAATACATAGACATTGAAGCAGTTAGAGAAAACACAATAGGCAAAACATATAAACATAATAAGTTTAATAAGGAGTTCACCCAATACTCCTGGGCTACGTCTCTTGGTCCAGCCTTTAGTGGTGGCCTCTCTATTATGTTTTCAAAGTAGAGTTTTTACAATAGTGAGCTCAATTCGAGACTCACTCAATAGATAGAAATTAGCAAGACTGTACTTGGATTCCCCAAGTCTCTGGAGTACACAGACTCTCTTTACTGATTCCCGACCTTCTATGGGTCACAACGATATGAGTCTAATCTGAGACTCAATACATGACCGATATTTATAGAGGAGTTTTCTTGAACCTCTCAAGCCTTCTCTATGGTACACAGACTCTCTGACTTTCTCTGTCTCTATCTCAATGCTGCCTTTTGCTTCTACAAGTCAGCTTGATTTCTTCTCTATGTTCTCTGCTCTCAGCTTTCCACTTCTAATGTACTTGATCCTAACTTTCTTTCTTCTCTCTCTATCAATTTCATGGCTTTAAAGCCAAACTACTTTTTGATTGTTCATTTCCGCTTCCCGGCTTTCGAGTTCCCCTACCTCTGTCCATTTGAATTCCTCTGTTTTGTGTCAACATCACTCTATAACACCTCACAGTGAGGTGGCCACCTATTTCATAACGAACTGAGTGTCAGTTCTCTTGGAAATCTTTGAAATGGCCATTTCTATTGTTAACTCCAAGAATGCCCACGAACACGACCTTCTGCCAATGCATCATCCACGTCAAACTTCAAATCCTATATAAATTTGTTTGTTTAGCTCGCCGAATCCCATCATCCATCAAATTGCACCTCCACCGTTGATCTAGAGCCTCCAGATCTACAGTCATCATTCATATCAGGTGGGTAAGTAACATCACGTTTACCCATCTGATGTAAGCTGTTTTCTCTCTCTTATACCAGACGTGTGTCACCCATTGTGTTGCATCGGGCAGGACCCGATTAAAACCACTTATTGCTCGAAACCCTTCTGATATTCTACCAGTCTTCGTTGGCCCCACTTCTGATGGAATCGGCACGATATTTGTTGCATTTAATATCTTTTCAGGTCCAAGTGCTCGGGGCTTTTCCTTATTTGAGGGGTTTCCCCTGTGATATGCGATTTTCTTGAAATGACCTCTCGTTCTACTAATTCATGACAGCACACGTTACCATGGGTCGACGGTCTATACAATTGACCAAGGGTCCTCATTTCTCCGTGTTGATCACAAATTGGACTTTTACAAGGCTATCTCTGATAAGCTCGATCTTTAGAAGACTTTGAAACTTTGGCATGAATTTTACATAGTCATGAAAACTTAGAGAGTATTCTAGGATCCAATTAGAATCATTTAGAGTGGCAATAACTAGAAATTTCAATTTCATATAGCCATCAGTTACCATTTCAATTGGTCTCCTCCATGCAGATAACCACACATTAGATGGAGTGACACATTAGTTGAAGCTTTGCTCAAGGGATGTAACATAGTGTATGTCCTGAACATGTAAGATAGTGTATGTCCGTAAATATGCATGTAATGCAAATTGATACGGTTGCAGAGATTTGACAGATGAATGCATGATCTCCTCAAAGACATGGGAAGAACTCTTGTTAAGGGGATATGCCATGAAATCTGACCAATATGGATGAACTGTGTAACGTGAAGTGGAGTCTAGTTCTCACTCTTATATTAATCGTCGCTTGTTTTTTTCTCAATTCATATCATGTCAATCTGGTGCTATTATTTATTTTGCAAAGAATCATGGATTGCCTTTTCCTGATCCCTCTGTATCATTACATGAATCCCAGTCCCCAGCACCCTCACCCTCAATCAAATCAATTGGCGGAATTCCTTATAACAACAACTCTATCCATAAGGTGATTGAACCTAATATCGATGAATCTTTTTCTTTTTTCTCGTTGATAATAATCAATAGTATTCTGAGAAATATTTTAGATGGGTCAGCCAATTTTAATAATATTTTATGATACTTTTATAGTAATTTTTAGTTAATTTAATTGATTTTAAGAAATGGTATTAGAATTGAATTAAATTCTGTTTTGTGGATGGATGCATGGCAAGCAATGCAAAAGGGGAGGCGTAATGTTCCAAAGGTGGAAATCGACCCCGGACACGCTCAGGAAACCATAAGGAAAGAAATTTTAGAAAGGGAATAGAAACTAGAGTCGGGGGATTTCTGTGTTCCAACTGGCGACATACACTAAAATGCTCGTGCCTTTAAGCAGTAAGAATTTATTTCAAAAATATATATACACACGCTGGTTCATTATATCTTAAATACATGGATTTAAGCCATTATTATTAGAGCTTATTTGATTTGAATTTTTCTGTGTTTTTGTCATCAGGAGTTATAAGGAACTAGAGAAGTGTTTCAAGATCTTCATATACCGAGAGGGGGAACCACCTCTGGTACATGATGGACTATGTGTAGCTATCTATATGAGAGAAGGTAGAGTCATTCATGATTCAATCATGGTCGTTGGATCGTAAATAAATTACAACCATTTGATCGCAAAAGTGGAAGTGGTTTTCAGGTGAGCGAAAGGTCATAGGTTGTATTGAAGGGCAGTCGCCCGATCCCATTAAAGGCTTGACATGTAGCACAAGGTTGAATAGGGAAACAAATTTATCGAGCGGTTAATTTCCATGTTACTTTTCCGCCTGAAATAGATGTGGACCATCGGATTCACTACGCATAGATCGATGATGGAGGATTAATGTGTCAGTTTAATTTTTTTGTGAATGTTGACCATTAGATTGGAGAAGCATTGGACGATGGAGATTAGCCGATTGAAGATCAAAGATATAGAATGGCATCGGAAAGGTGATGGACCAAAAGACAGATCCACTGATAATTATGGTCGCAGATGTATAAAATTTCCAGATAAAGCATTCGGAGCAGGGTATTCTTTGGTTTTCTCGTGTTTTTATGTATTTTGGTAAAAAGGCATGGTCCCGAGTTTTTAAAGCCTAACGCACTTGAAGAATGCTTCCAATAAGATTTTGAGGGTGTAAACCATTGACCCACGACTGATAATTGTTAAAGTAAGGGATTATGGCTAAGGTAACAAAATTTTGATTACATTAACATTAACATTAAGTCTGAGGGAGATTACATTAACATTGTTGTCCACAAATACCTAGTTGTAACGGTTCGTGGGAGCATCACCAGTTTAAATATAGTTTTATTGTTAACCCTAATAGTTCAATGTCAATTGGTTATTGTTGACATTGTTGTGCATTAGGGAAACTTCTATTCATGTTTAGTGATGATATTGTGTAGGAATAAGGTTATTGTTGAATTTTTCATGGACTAGAACCATCAGCTAGAGACATATGTTTGTTACGGGATGTTGTTGATAAAGTAGTTGTTCCAAAAATTCTGATTGTATTAAATATTTTTTTCTTGTCTTCGGCATATGTAGGGGCCTTATGCATCTTAAGGAAACCCATTCTTGTAATAATTTTTCTTTTTTATATAATTAGTGTTTGTTTGTAAATTTACAGTGATAAATAAATTGGTTTTATCTCAAAACATATTAATTTTAATTCATATAGAATTTCTTTTATAAATTGTTTAAATGTTTTTTTTATGAATTAAGATTTTAGACACATGAGTTTCCATTCATTTATTTATATATAATAGTAGTATTGAATGTTAATAGATATCATAGAAGTATTGAATGTTAAGAGATAAATGTTTTAAACTTATTTTCAAACTAATTTTATAAAATATATGTAATTTTTCTGATTTTGAATAATTACACCATAATCCACATTCCAATAATATAAGGTATTTTAAAAAGATAGGTTATAATGAAAACTCCTCAATAATATAATCATTATTTTATTTCCAAGTACAAAAATGATGCAGGAGCATCTAGACCTAGCCAACAATCTGATGGTGTGGTCACATGTTATGGCTAATGAAAGTTTGGAGAAACAATTGGTTGTTTAATTTTATTAATTGCAAAGTATATAAGTAGTTAATTGTTGCCTAATTCTGAACAGAATTGACAATAAGTGGCAAGTGATCCTTCCTGTGTGGAGATCAAGCCAAGTAGTTAGAATGATTAGTTAGGGTAGG
>APFE030278732.1:0-15776 GCA_000404065.3 Pinus taeda
AATTAGATAATTAATATAAAATAATAAATGAGTAGAATAATTAGGTGATTAATAGTATTAACATATTAGATATAACAATAATAGTAATAAAAGGAAATAGAAAACAGAATAATAATGTGTAATATGAGTGATAACGTTTTGGATGGTGACTCCATCCATTATCAAGGACCACAGAGTCACCATTTTTTGGATGGTGACTCCATCCATCATCAGGGACCACAGAGTCACCATGTTTTGGATGGTGACCCCATCCATCATCAGGGACCACAGAGTCACCATGCGAAACGTTGGAAACCTTGGACAAATCAACTGCGAAAGTCTCCAATAGCTAATAAAATGACTTAAAACCATATTATCATAATGATAAAATTAGAAAATGTACAAAAGATATAATGTAATTAGAGATATAAACTCTAGTGCACCTTCAAATTTACACATTAATTTTCTTTTGTCTTATATTTAATCTAGTAATAACATGTTATCATTACTAAGGTGAAGTGAACTTTCCTCTTAAACAAGCATTCAGAAGTTCTGAGTTCATATAGAGTTAGTTTTCCTCCCTAAATGTTTCTAAATGGTTTCCAGAAGTAAAATGGTATAGAGACATTCTTGGATGAAGATTCATTCTCTTTTGATTTTGAAAAACAATAATTCTCTCTGTCTAAAATAGGATGAGATTTCACTATGGGTTCCACAAAATTTAAACAACTTTTGAGTCTCTATAATATCCCATCGCAATGTGGTATGGCTTCCAATTGAGAACAAAATAATGTGTTGGGGGATTATTAAGACATTTCATCATTTCCACCTAGCCCTACTAAAACTCGAGACATTTTTAATGTTAATCATATATATAACTCATATTAACATCCATCCCTCACATCATATGACATGTGGCCATCTCTGTTATAGCTCACAACCTCCACGATACATTTTAGACCCCTTTTCCTGAGTCACTAATGGTTAACATAGTGTGTGGGTTCACTTTCTGCATGGAAAGTATCAGAAACATAGTTAGCCATCCATGTAACAAAGTCACAATAGGATGACTCAAATGATACATGGTAATTGAATGGTGTTTTCTAGTCACTACAACAAATTGGTGAGATTGACTACCATCCCATACTTGTCATTTGACATTGCTTGATTTTTGCAGACAAATATTTCCATATCGGTAGACTAGTGTTTCATAAATACATTTATTTGATTATTCATGACACCTTATTTTCGCAAGGTGCACGGCTTTCAATTCACCCTATGACATTACCTCAGGCTGCAATGATAAGTAAAGATTAGTTAAATTATATTGGATTAATATATGTTGCTAAGGATTTTATAGGTTTTATATTTTTCTTATTTTTTTATCATACGCGAGGAAAGTAATTTCAAGTAATGAGGTTTTTCAATGAGCTATTCAACAAAAGCTATCTAGCTAACATTTTATTCGGTATTACAAGTGTTTGAGATGACATAACAAAAATAGCATGCTATCCATTATTATCACAAGTTTCTTTAAGCTTTGGTTTCTGAAGATATGTTTATTTTAATTATGGTTGAAATGTCTCAAAACTTTAAATTTCAAAAATAATATTGTAATAAATATTGTAGACAAATTTATTTTATTAATAATAATAATATAGATACAATTTAATGAGCGATGTTTGTGAGTATGGGTTATGATTTTATATGAGGTGACTCTGATTGACTGATGACAAGCTATGAATGGCAAATGTAGAGTTGAGGAATTTTTATTCTCTAAAAATAAATTTGGAAGGGGGATAAACATATCTTAAGGGGGCATGTAGCAAAAAGGGGATATGGCTTCATGGTGGAACAAGTCCTAGGAAATAAATAGTTGTTAGTGGAAGATTTTCCACATGGTATGAGGCTACGAAGGATCAACAAAGAATTTATAAGTACCCGAGGAAGAGAGAGGAGTCTCATGTTGTGAGAGAATAAGTGAAAGGTTGAGCTTGAATTGTGAATACCACCATCTAATACTTGAAAGTGAAAATCCACAAAGCTAAAATAGGCTTGAGGAACTCATCTCTATAAAATCACAACCCAAGGCTTAGGGGTGTGTTGGTAAAGAGATTTGTCTTATCGATCTACTATAGACAGGTGGAACATCCCCCATAAATTTGTATCATCCATATGGTTGTTGGTTCATCCAATCCTTAATGCATGTGTTCAAGTAGTGATTTCAATTCATTACTACTGATGTTACGTGTAAGATATATGAAATCATGCACGAGTTCATAAAATAAGGTTGCTTAGGATCGTAGTGCCTTTTTAAGCAAATTGATAGAATTGAATATCTTGTAGGCTTTACTACCAATCATTATAACCTTTAAGAGAGGGTTATTATCCCACCCAACAATGTCATATCAATCTTACTGTCTACATGTTTTCAAGGTTAATAGAAATATGGATAACTTTTAAAGCTAAATGGTTGTTCACTAGATTGATGGAATTTGAATGGTTGATGGGAAGGGTTAAAAAAAATATACACTGTAAAAAGAAATTAGATTTATGTCTTGCATATTAGGAAATACCTAGATAGGCCCAAAGGAAAACCACTTGAGTGTCTATAAACCTCTAAATCTTCCTTCATTGCTTGTTTGGAAAGAATATGCTACGCCCAGAATATTACATATCGAAGCACTGCACATCCTCCTTGACTTAACGCAAATGTGAGGTATTAGATTAAACTATAGATATAAGTGACAAACGTATTGAGAAGAGTATATGCCAAAACTACAACATAGGGATAAAATCAATGTTGTTTCTTGAATATCATAAAACAAGGGAAATAATGGTAATAACATTTATGAATGGAAGCTAAGGATAAATGTGAAACCTATGATGTTTCCTACAAGAAACTATTTAGACCATGCAAACTCCAAGAATCAGAATAAATCCTTGAGCACACCAAGTAAAGGGCAAGTGACAACCTAGAAGCACGAAATTCTTAGGAAAGGTGGGATGCCCTATGAGGTATTTTGTGTCGATAACTAAGAAAAGAGGCTACAAGGATAAGCCTAGTATGTAACTATTCACTCCAAAAGCAAAGAAAAAAGAAAAAAAACAATTTTTATGCATTCCTAGAGTTTTAGCCACAATGGAAAAGTAAAACCATATTCCTAATGTGAGAAAAACATGACCACGGCTCCTTAAATACAACCCTAAATTTATTGTTATTATCAATATCTAGCGGGGGCGGGGGAGGGGCCAAAACTCAAATAAGATCCCAAACTCAAAAGTGTGGAGAATAATAAGAAATGCATACATTTTATATTAGAATTTATACACATTTAGAGCACTGTAAACATAATCAATATTATATAATGGAAGAATGATAGGGCTATGGTATGATACCCTTACCCTCTCCATTGCTAAATGGAATCACAAAAGAACCCATTAGTGAATAACCATACAACAATATTAAACTAAATGATGTCTTTCCATTTCTCCAAGGGAACGGATAAATAATATTATAAGTATGAAGAATGGGGTCCTAGTGTGTTAACCCTCTTCGAGGTATTTCATTACAAACAAAAAATGCCTTACGGAGACGCAATAACCATATAAACTAGAGATAGTTGAAAATGAGTCCATTCACAATAAGTGAAAATAGAAGCCATGCAAGGAGATGGTTCAAAACGAAAGCAAGGGAAGGAAGTTATCATCATCTCATCATCATACTAAGGGAAATTATTTGCGAAGTATGTCCATGGGATGACATACATCCCCTCCTTAGTTTGTATCTTAACATTATCAAAAACTCACCTTCAAATAACAAACCTCCTACCCAAACCATGCCAAGAGGAATTTAGTGTCTTAGAAGAATGAAAAGAAAGTGAAAAACAAAAATAGATAGCAAACAAAAGTAGTTATTACCTACCTTGTTTCCCATTCCTTTCAAATCCTCTACATAGTGCAGGAAAGATAATGTTAATCCAATTTTACATTTCATAGAAAGAATAAAACTTGATGTGGGTAATCTTGGTTGAGTGAAATCTAAGATCTGGGATACATAAAAGAGGGAAAGTTAAAAATAAAATGAAGGAAATGGATTGTAGGAAATTAGTAACGGAATGAAGGAAAATAATTCACAGAGTCAAAAAAAAAAATTGGGACAATAGTAATGAAAACTCTAGAACCATAACTTTGAAAGGATATGTTCAAAACCTAATTTCAAAATGTGTTTACTGAGGAAGCCAATGCATTTTCCACGTTTCAACTACCTATTTCTAAGATTCAGATCACCTTTGTTCAAAATGATAGAAAAGGTTTCTTTTAAGCCCATAGAAAACATTTCATTTGGGACAAGAAGGGGAATCAACATTAGTCAATTATTTAAGAGCTGAAATACCATTTGAGCACATGAACATAGTGATAAGTAAGCATAAATTAAACTCAATTGTCATGCGAGACACTACGCCGAACACATATCCCCCTGGTATAACATAAAACCTTGTTGAAATCAATTGAGGGAAGGGGAAAACCATATGAGGGTGGGGATAACATATAATCTTCCCCATTGCGTCTCAATGAGTCACCAAATAACAGGGTAGAGTGAATTTTTTTATCAAACTTTTATAAGCTAACAAAAGTCAACCTATAGTCAATAATAAACTTAGATGAGGACAACTCATAAGATAAGTTATGTCTTGTGTTAAAACCAAAAAAAAAAAAATAGGAGTTATTAAGAGAGGTATCAGAAATGGTATCAAACAATTGGTTTACAACACTTGGATCTACATGGGCATAAAATAAAAATATAATAACTAATAAGTTTTATTACAACTCTTACATGTTAAATGGTTGAGGAGGGAGAAAGAGAGGCTTTGTAGTGAAGCCGTGAAGGGAGTGAACATTATCGATGTAAAGAATCATTAAAAGGGATATCTATTGAAAAACTAATCTCTAGGAATCAAGATATCCAAGATATGTAGTAATTCCTTTAAGAAACTATCAAAAGGATGCAAACCAGAAATAGATAAGCATAGAACAGATAACGAACAGCTATTGAGGATGCAGGTAGAGTAATATAAAATGTAAGAAGAGCAATAGAGGATGAATTCTACAATGTTAAAAAGGTATAATTATAAAAAAACTGTGAGAAATAATGGGTAGAACTATAATATTAAGGAAAGGATTCCAAAGGAACGAAAGGAAGATTTAAAAATAATTGGTCCACCTAATCTAGGAAATGAATTATCAAATTAAACTAACATAATAAATGTGACCACTAAATCATTAGACAATAGTGAACAAAATGAACAAACACTTTGAGAAAAAAGAACAATGTAGAAGAAATATAAGGGATATAAGGGGAATTTAAGAAATTTATGACATCGATTTTTGAGAAAGAGATTCTAAAAAGAATAAAATGCATGGTTGAGTAACATAGGAATATATTTTTATCTTTATCAATATTATAACAACCCAAAAGTTAGGTTTACTACATACCAATTAAATGGTGAATCCAATATTTGGTGGGAGAATACCTAAATTTCTAATGTAATTAATAAAAATGAAACAACATGGAAACATCTTAAGGAGATATTTGAGAAAAAATATTTACATGAAAGATACATTGATAATAGAGCCAAGGAGTTTCATGATTTGAAACTAGGAAGTATGAATATAGATGTCACCACCACCAAATTTTTAAGGTTGTTGATGTATGTACCCTACCTTTTGGGAGCAAATGAAAAGGAGAACAAATAACTCTAATTCTTACCCTCCTTATAATAGAATGAAATTGAATTTTACAAACAAAAAAGAATGGATAAAGTTATGAGAAAATAAAATTTGTGTCATTAGCAATTTAGTCACAAGACAAAACAATGCAAGCCAAGGTCTAGTAAGAAAAAGGAGATATTGCATCTCAAAGGAAAGGGATTCTAATACCCTTAATTTATGATATGGATTTGATCACTATAATTTTCTTCTCCATCTTGATGCTTTAAGAATGAAAAAATTAGAAGAATTAACTCACGAGAACCTTTTTACTCGTAGGACCCAGTTTGTCGAATTGGGGTCTAAAACATTATCGAACAATTTTGAGGCATTAAATGAAAATTTTATAAGGTAAAATCTTTGTTTCCTCAGCATCATACATTTTTTTCCTATTCTACACACAAATACCTTTGTAAATGTGAATGACTTTCATCAATCAGAGTTCATATGTGAAAATTATGTCACTCAGAAAATTCGACATTCCTATTTTCACCACGATAATTTGAGAGCATCCTATGTAATCCACCCTTTTTGTGATTGGGTAAAATTGTGTGATTGTTAATATAAAGTTTCTAATTGCACAGGGTTCTATTCGTACTTTTCTGATATATTTCTACGACCGGTACATATCAGTGTCCCGTACAAATTCAAAATTGCTGAGCCGAAAAGCATAGTGTGTGCTTTCTATATTCACCAAAATGTTTATCTTGGCCGGAGAATGTAAGGCAGAAAAATTGCAAATCACAGAATGTAAACACGGAGAATCGCTCATAACTCTTAAGTAAAGAATAGCCAAAATTAGTAATAATCCAGAATCGCGTTCAATACATGGATAATCCTCACGGGCCAAAATAGAAAATTACACCAGAAACCTGGTGGGCCAAAAAATTCAGAGGAACTTCTAGTCAAACGCTACACAAAGCGAAATGAACTGAGCGAACCAGAACTGGAATAGAGGTACTGAACTTGCAGCCAAAATACTGGCCGTAAACATGGAGGGCGATGTATTGATTAATCAGTATTATGTCTAATACGTATCCCATTCAATACTGATCACTGTAGTAGATAGAGCCCATTCAGAATTAGCCTAAATTAATACAGTTATACATAGGAATTTCAATTTCTGAAACATTGAATATTAAAAATCAACTTCGCAAACCATCAAACCCAGTATGACGTGGATCTCAAACACTGACATAACATAAACCATAAAAGCTTTGGAATCTGAAATAACCAATTCAAAAAATACTTCAAGAAAGTAACAAATAATATTAAAAATAAACCGCACTAATGGGTATCGACTGCTGACCTTAAACAGCGTTGGTGGTGTTCCTCGCAACCTCACCCATTGTATGAGATATCTCTCATGATGAGATGCAAAAGTGACAGAGGGAGCGATGTTTTGATCTCAATTTTCATCAGCTCTAGTACATCCACATGGGTAGGCGATCCACATGGGTTTGCAGGTCTGATGGGAGAGGTTATGAGGTTATACCTATGGCGGCTTCAGCCCCACAGCGCGACGTACCAGCCCCACAGCCCGACGTACCACCCACTGCGATTCCTGGCAACTCAAAGGTTAGTGGTTCCGAATCTGTTGTGAGACTTGCATCTACGGTTGTGGGTTTTTTATTTTCTAGATTCTACGGTTGTCGTTTTCAATGAAATGCATGCAGAGTATGAGGTCCAAAGGACGTCGCAGGAAAGGAGTAGCAACTAGAAGCTTTTCCACAACATTCAACTACATGGTAACATATCTATATATATATATAATGTGTATGTCATTTTGTATATAACCATGGTTCAGTGTGTGGAGTCTGGTTTTCTTTATATGAAATGGATGCAGAGATAAATTAATGGGTTTTTAACTTTTTAATATAAATTTGTCATGTATTTTTATGTATTATTGTGTTTCTGTTTGGGTCAGGAGGTGGAGCAGCATGAAGACTTGAAAGATTGCAATAAATATCTGAAATCGAATTTTGAGACGTTAGGAAACCAATGGATTATTTTCCTTCTGAGTACTCGTTTGGGTATGAGAAGGATCCGGCAATTCCTGTAAACCATACCCCAGGTTCAGGCTTTTCGAATCTCAACCCTATAGACAAAGCTTTGTTTGGCAGGGGTTCAAAGCCTGAACATGGTCAAAAAAGAAGGCCGTTGTTGTAGAGACATTGCATAGAGGTCAAAAGGGATAAATATCGCCATCAGAGATAGAACTCTATCAGTGAAAAAGTTTTGTCAAATAAAGAAAACCATTAATTTATCTCTGCATCCATTTCAAATAAAGAAAACCAGACTCCACACACTGAACAATGATTATATACAAAATGACATACACATTATATATATAGATATGTTACCATGTAGTTGAATGTTGTGGAAAAGCTTCTAGTTGGT
This sequence comes from Pinus taeda, assembly GCA_000404065.3. Taxonomy (NCBI): domain Eukaryota; kingdom Viridiplantae; phylum Streptophyta; class Pinopsida; order Pinales; family Pinaceae; genus Pinus; species Pinus taeda. Next base: position 8,149 of record APFE030278732.1, read on the forward strand.
ACTCCTTTCCTGTGACGTCCTTTGGACGTCATACTCTGCATGCATTTCATTGAAAACTACTACCGTAGAATCTAGAAAATAAAAAACCCACAACCGTAAATGCAGAGTCCCAGAACAGATTCGGAACCACTAACTTTGAGTTGCCACTAAGCGCAGTGGGTGGTACGTCGCGCTGTGGGGCTGAAGCCGCCATAGGTATAAGCTCATAACCTCTCCCATCAGACCTGAGAACCCATGTGGATCGCCAAACCCTTTAGTATCATATCTCCAACATAACAATTAATGATCCTCTTATATCAAGTTTCATCTCCGCCCCTTATATTCTGCTATAAAACAAAATCTATCAACCAGCAAAACGAGCTACACGTTTTTGCTACCACCAAAAGAAACAGTAAAAGAAAACCGACTGTAAAAACCAACTAACATGTTTAGCAATGAAAATACAGAAGAAGCTTATACAAGCCAAACGAAAATGAAAAAGAACAACCGAGAAACCAACTCAATTTAGAGAAGATGAAACGAATCAGATGAATCTAGCGTAATGTTGGCTTTATATCATTTCCATGTGAAACGGCCGTAAACATTCTAACGTTTACTTTCTATATATTTCTAACGTTTAATTTCTATGTATCATTTCCATTCGAAACGGTCATAACCATTCTAACGGTCATAACGATTCTAACGTTTAATTTCTATGTATCATTTCCATTTGAAACGGTCATAAGCATTCTAATGTTTACTCTCTTATTATCAAATCCACTACCATCTCTTTCGAAATATTGGTTTCATTCAAAATAAATTGACAATTTACGTTAAACCGGAATGGAATGGGAATGATGGAGTTGAGAGGTTTGTTGTTTTTTACATTAAATCGGATTGGGAGGTTTGTTGGTTTTGTTTTTCTTGTTACCAAATATGAAATTTAAATTGACACTTAGATCTTCTTTCATCTTTATCTTTACATTGAGATCTTTTTTATTCTTGAAATTAACCCAAAAAAATAGAGCATAATTTTGTTATATATTAGTATATTTTTTATTATTTATTTTTATAACATTAATTTTATATAAAAATTAGATAAATTATTTATATTTAATTTTGAAATTATAATCAAATTAATTTAATTTAAATAATTGAAAAAATACAAGTTATATTTTTAAACAATAAAAAATATAATTTATTTCAATATTACCCTCAAACTTCTTTTTATAAACAATTTAACTTGTAGTTACTTGACATAAAAATAAAATGTAGAAAAGTCACATGGATTGTTAGAGGTATAGTTTAAGTGCTATTCTCTCCGTAAATAGATATGATGGTTTTTTTTTATAAGAAGACCTTCGGTGAAAATCACATATAGAAAGACCTACATATAGAAAGAGAAATCACATATAGAAAAACCTTTGTCGACGCGTTTCGAACCAACAAGTGTGGTTCATAGATATGATGGTTTTTCTTTAAAAATGAATATTACTTTGGCATACCATATTGCTATTCACTTTACTAAATAAAAGTGAGAAAAATAAGTTATTACTAAAATTAATGTTTTTCCTTTAATCTTTTAAAATTTAAATCATAATGTTTTGAGATTTTTTTCATTAAATTTTGTAGAACCTAATTTTGGGGATTTAAAGATCACTTTCGTTTGATTTTTCAAATCTAAAAAGAGATCTAGCTTTAAGGCCAAATGTTTAAGAGCATAAAAGTGGTAAGGTCCATACACATATGTGTTGCAAGATAAGAGGTGGGAAAGGTGGGGTATAGAAATCCTAGGAATCAAAGAAAAAGATTATGAGAAACTAATTTTAAGAAAAAAAGAATAATAATTGATTTTAATAGAAATATTAATAATTAATTGTATAATTGTAATGAATAATATATAAATAGAATAGAGATGATAAGAGTACTTATAATAAAATTAGATAACTAATATAAAATAATAAATGAGTAGAATAATTAGGTGATTAATAGTGTTAACATATTAGATATAATAATAATAGTAATAAAAGGAAATAGAAAACAGAATAATAATGTCCAATATGAGTGATAATGTTTTGGATGGTGACTCCATCCATTATCACGGGCCACAGAGTCGCCATTTTTTGGATGGTGACTCCATCCATCATCAGGGACCACAGAGTCACCATGTTTTCGATGGTGACTCCATCCATCATCAGGGACCACAGAGTCACCATGCGAAACGTTGGAAACCTTGGACAAATCAACTGCGAAAGTCTCCAATAACTAATAAAATGACTTAAAATCATATTATCATAATGATAAAATTAGAAAATGTGCAAAAGATATAATGTAATTAGAGATATAAACTCTAGTGCACCTTCAAATTTACACATTAATTTTCTTTTGTCTTATATTTAATATAGTAATAACATGTTATCATTACTAAGGCTTAGGGGTGTGTTGGTAAAGAGATTTGTCTTATCGATCTACTACAGACAGGTGGAACATACCCCATAAATTTGTATGATCGATATGATTGTTGGTTCATCCAGTCGTTAATGCATGTGTTCAAATAGTGATTTCAATTCATTACTACTGATGTTACATGTAAGGTATATGAAATCATGCACAAGCTCATAAAATAAGGTAAGAAAATTGATAGAAATGAGTATCTTGTAGGCTTTACTACCAATCATTATAACCTTTAAGAGAATGTTATTATCCCACCCAACAATTTCATGTCAATCTTACTGCCTACATGTTTTCAAAGTTAATAGAAATATGGATAACTTTTAAAGCTAAATGGTTGTTCACTAGATCGATGGGAATTTGAATGGTTGATGGTAAGGGTTAAAAAAAATATACACTGTAAAAAAAAAATAGATTTGTGTCTTGCATATTATGAAATACCTAGACAGGCCCAAAGGAAAACCACTTGAATGTCGATAAACCTATAAATCTTCCTTCATTGCTTGTTTGGAAAGAATATGCTAGGCCCAGAATATTACATATCGAAGCACTGCACATCCTCCTTGACTTAACGCAAATGTGATGTATTAGATTAAATTATAGATATAAGTGACAAACGTATTGAGAAGATTATATGCCAAAAGTACAACATAGGGATAAACTCAATGTTGTTTCTTGAATATCATAAAACAAGGGAAATAATGGTAATAACATTTATGAATGGAAACTAAGGATAAATGTAAAACCTATGATGTTTCCTGCAAGAAACTATTTAGACCATGAAAACTCCAAGAATCAGAGTAAATCCTTGAGCACACCATGTAAAGGGCAAGTTACAACCTAGAAGCATAAAATTCTTAGGAAAGGTGGGATGCCCTATGAGGTATTTTGTGTCGATAAATAAGAAAACAGGCTACAAGGATAAGCCTAGTATGTAACTATTCACTCCAAAAGCAAAGAAAAAAGAAAGAAAACTATTTTTATGCATTCCTAGAGTTTTAGCCAGAATGGAAAAGTAAAACCATATTCCTAATGTGAGAAAAACATGGCCACGGCTCCTTAAATACAACCCTAAATTTATTGTTATTATCAATATCTATCGGGGGCGGGGGAGGGGCCAAAACTCAAATAAGATCCCAAACTCAAAAGTGTGGAGAATAATAAGCAATGCATACATTTTATATTAGAATTTATACACATTTAGAGCACTGTAAACAGAATCAATATTATATAATGGAAGAATTATAGGGCTATGGTATGATACCCTTACCCTCTCCATTGCTAAATGGAATCACAAAAGAACCCATTAGTGAATAACCAGACAACAATATTAAACTAAATGATGTCTTTCTATTTCTCCAAGGGAACGGATAAATAATATTATAAGTATGAAGAACAGGGTCCTAGTGTGTTAACCCTCTTCGAGGTATTTCATTACAAACAAAAAATGTCTTACGGAGACGCAATAACCATATAAACTAGAGATAGTTGAAAATGAGTCCATTCACAATAAGTGAAAATAGAAGCCATGCAAGGAGATGGTTCAAAACGAAAGCAAGGGAAGGAAGTTATCATCATCTCATCATCATACTAAGGGAAATTATTTACGAAGTATGTCCATGTGATGACATACATCCCCTCCTTAGTTTGTATCTTAACATTATCAAAAACTCACCTCCAAATAACAAACCTCCTACCCAAACCATGCCAAGAGGAATTTAGTGTCTTAGAAGAATGAAAAGAAAGTGAAAAACAAAAATAGATAGCAAACAAAAGTAGTTATTACCTACCTTGTTTCCCATTCCTTTCAAATCCCCTACATAGTGCAGGAAAGATAATGTTAATCCAATTTTTCATTTCATAGAAAGAATAAAACTTGATGTGGGTAATCTCAGTTGAGTGCAATCTAAGATCTGGGATACATAAAAGGGGGAAAGCTAAAAATAAAATGAAGGAAATGGATTGTAGGAAATTAGTAACGGAATGAAGGAAAATAATTCACAGAGTCAAAAACAAAAAATTGGGACAATAGTAATGAAAACTCTAGAACCATAACTTTGAAAGGATATGTTCAAAACCTAATTTCAAAATGTGTTTACTGAGGAAGCCAATGCATTTTCCACGTTTCAACTACCTATTTCTAAGCTTCAGATCACCTTTGTTCAAAATGATAGAAAAGGTTTCTATTAAGCCCATAGAAAACATTGCATTTGGGACAAGAAGGCGAATCAACATTAGTCAATTATTTAAGAGCTGAAATACCATTTGAGCACATGAACATAGTGATAAGTAAGCATAAATTAAACCCAAGTGTCATGCGAGACACTACGCCGAACACATATCCCCCTGGTATAACATAAAACCTTGTTGAAATCAATTGAGGGAAGGGGAAAACCATATGAGGGTGGGGTTAACATATAATCTTCCCCATTGCGTCTCAATGAGTCACAAAATAACATGGTAGAGTGAATTTTATTATCAAACTTTATAAGGTAACAAAAGTCAACCTATATTCAATAATAAACTTAGATGAGGACAACTCATAAGATAAGTTATATCTTGTGTTAAAACCAAAAAAAATAAAAAAATAGGAGTTATTAAGAGAGGTATCAGAAATGGTATCAAACAATTGGTTTACAACACTTGGATCTACATGGGCATAAAATAAAAATATAATAACTAATAAGTTTTATTACAACTCTTACATGTTAAATGGTTGAGGAGGGAGAAAGAGAGGCTTTTAGTGAAGCCGTGAAGGGAGTGAACATCATCGATGTAAAGAATCATTAAAAGGGATATCTATTGAAAAACTAATCTCTAGGAATGAAGATATCCAAGATATGTAGTAATTCCTTTAAGAAACTATCAAAAGGATGCAAACCAGAAATAGATAAGCATAGAACAAATAACGAACAGCTATTGAGGATGTAGGTAGAGTAATATAAAATGTAAGAAGAGCAATAGAGGATGAATTCAACAATGTTAAAAAGGTATAATTATAAAAAAACAGTGAGAAATAATGGGTAGAACTATAATATTAAGGAAAGGATTCCATAGGAACGAAAGGAAGATTTAAAAATAATTGGTCCACCTAATCTAGGAAATGAATTATCAAATTAAACTGACATAATAAATGTGACCACTAAATCATTAGACAATAGTGAACAAAATGAACAAACACTTTGAGAAAAAAGAGCAACGTAGAAGAAATATAAGGGATATAAGGGGAATTTAAGAAATTTATGACATCGATTTTTGAGAAAGAGATTCTAAAAAGAAAAAAATGCATGGTTGAGTAACATAGGAATATATTTTTATCTTTATCAATATTATAACAACCCAAAAGCTAGGTTTACTACATACCAATTAAATGGTGAATCCAATATTTGGTGGGAGAATACCTAAATTTCTAATGTAATTAATAAAAATGAAACAACATGGAAACATCTTCAGGAGATATTTGAGAAAAAATATTTACATGAAAGATACATTGATAATAGAGCCAAGGATTTTCATGATTTGAAACTAGGAAGTATGAATATAGATGTCACCACCACCAAATTTTTAAGGTTGTTGATGTATGTACCCTACCTTTTGGGAGAAAATGAAAAGGAGAACAAATAACTCTAATTCTTACCGTCCTTATAATAGAATCAAATTGAATTTTACAACCAAAAAAGAATGGATAAAGTTATGAGAAAATAAAATTTGTGTCATTAGCAATTTAGTCACAAGACAAAACAATGCAAGCCAAGGTCTACTAAGAAAAAGGAGATATTGCATTTCAAAGGAAAGGGATTCTAATACCCGTAATTTATGATATGGATTTGATCACTATAATTTTTTTCTCCATCTCGGTTCTTTAAGAATGAAAAAATTAGAAGAATTAACTCACGCGAACCTTTTTACTCGTAGGACCCAGTTTGTCAAATTGGGGTCTAAAACATTATCGAACAATTTTGAGGCATTAAATGAAATTTTTTTAAGGTAAAATCTTTGTTTCCTCAGCATCATACATTTTTTTCCTATTCTACACACAAATACCTTTGTAAATGTGAATGACTTTGGTCAATCATAGTTTGTATGTGAAAATTATGTCACTCAAAATTTGACATTCCTATTTTCACCAGGATAATTTGAGAGCATCCTATGTAATCCACCCTTATTCATGAAAAATCGACTAGCCACATAATTACAGTGAACTAGTTCCTAGAAAAGTATATATTGTAACTCTCGTTAATAGATGAGGTAGTCAAACCTAGCCACTAATAGGCTATCGGGTTGTAGTATAACCGGGCGACTCGAAAGAAAAGGGGTTCCATTATTTAGAGTGCACTTGTTACATGGATGCATAAAATTAGCCAAGAGGCATAGGAGATAGAGAACAAGGAGGTGATTTGTACACTATAGTAGCCCACCGACCACAAGCCATAATTCTTTGTACTCACAACCATTTTGTTATTAGGGAAAGAGAATAGGGGAGACTCACCTTCCAACTAGCTTTTCCTCTCAACAAGGTTTCTTAGGTCTTATCTCGTGTCAAATATGTTCATGTGTCACACCTCCCTTTGTTACTATTTTTTTTATGTAAATCATCTGTCTCGATATAGTACTTTTCTTTCTCTTACGTTACATAATTTTTCTCACCTCTAATAGTTTATTTCTATCTAAGACAAAATTGTCATTAACATTATCATCTCAAACAAAAATGCAAGTTATTTTTATATTACGAACTACATATATGGTTCTTTATCTCTCCTTCTCTCTTTCTCTCTCCTTCTCTCTCCCTTTCCTCCTCTCTCCCTCACTCTCTTTCCATCTTTCCCTTGTCACTCCCTCTCTCTCTCCACCTTGCTCCCTCTACGTCGTTCTTTTTCCCTCCCTCTCTCTTCCCCTAAAACTCCATCTCTCCCCTTCTCTCTTTTGAGTCTTCTCTTCCTTCCTCTCCCTCCCTTTCTCTCCCACACCCCTCTATCTCTCCTCCCCATCACTTGCTCTCTCCCTCTTCCCTCCAGCCCTTTAATTATCTCAATCCCTCTCTCCTTCTCACTCTCCCCTCGTTTTTTGTGTCTCCCTCTCTCTCTCTCTTCCCCTTCTCTCCATTAGAAAATCAAAAGGCATAAAATATTTTCTTACTTTGATAACAACTTGTGATTTTCTTGAGCTGGTTTCATAACATTTGGTATCAGAGCTTTGGA
>APFE030278736.1:0-13102 GCA_000404065.3 Pinus taeda
CTTCATGGGGTCATAACTTGATCATATTATCTTCGTTTGACATGCATGATACCTCGTTGGAAAGATCTCTCCGAGGACTACAACTACCAACATGATCACCCTTATAATTAACAAAGCAATTTTTCCAAGAAACACTGTTTAGGGCTTCAAAATAGCTCTAGAAGTTTAGGACCCCAAAAACTGCCAAAAATAGTAAATTGTGCTAAAAATAAGGAAACTGAAAAACTGAAAGAGATAATGGTCAGGGTCCAAGTGGGATAGGCATGTGGCCACCAATATCCACCTGGATCATAGTAAAATGCAAGTTTCATGTAAGATGTTGGAAATAGCCTAATGGATTAGGCCTCTAGTCTATGGGGTTCTTACTACCATCCATGATCGACAACATCCCCGTGAAGCTATATGTTATCACATTTCTTTAAGTTTGATTTTTTTTAATGCTGACAATTACAATGTCAGAGAAATATTTGTAATAAACATGTTTAAAAATCTGACAACAAGAGTGTCAACATTACTGAAGTTTTAAACATTTTTAAATGCACTAACAACGGGAGTGTCAGCGTTATTGTGTTTTTGAAAAAAAAAAAAAAGGAAAATGCATTGACAACAACAACAACAACACATTTACGTAAAAATTGCCAGTTAAAACTCTATTTTTCCTGTACAACATAGTAATTTTGGGCACCCTTTCCAAACAAATGAGAACGAATTTTTCAAAACTGAATGAGGTTTTTGTTCACAACAGACCCATTAAAAAAAACCTCTCTTGGTTTTCTAAAATCTATCATGGTTTTGGATTTTCAAAGTGATCACTCGACCCTATTTATCAGGATTTCATGAGAAAAAATCTCATGGACAGTTGTTGACTTGGATGCCACCTCACTGAATTCGAAATTGTTGATTCTTATATCCATCCATTACTCCAAAAAACATTATTTTTAGATGTAGATAGGTTTTGAAAGTTTCATATGCATGTACCTAAGAGATTTACACTTCTATTATGTAATTATTTTTTAGCTACAAACCTATTTCTTTTATTGTATTTTTTATATAAGAAAAGACTGGAGAAGAAGAAAGGGTTGGTGTTTATTTAAGATTTAGTATCCTTGTGTATTTTGAGCAGATCATTAATGAAAACATTGTTTATGAATATTTGCAGATATTCTTGTGATGTATTTCCTTGTTTGTTTTTGCTTTGTTTTATATTTCCTCATGTCTCATAAAAAGAGTATGAGATTGGGATTCATATGCTCCTTTTTATTTATTTCTCAGGCATGAATTTTTATTCACTTAACCCTTACACTAATTTCCTTCATCTTCCTCTACATCATTTAAGTGTTAAAGAAATTACTACTACCCTACTTTTGTGTTTTTCTCATCGAAATTGTGTTTGTATAAGACCTTATTGGGTTAGACTCCATGCCCAATGGTGGAACTTTCACATAGTCTAACCAAATTTCAATCATTTTTTGATAAATTTGGCCATAGGAATCAATTGAAACCTTCTACTACAGTGACCTTGAGTAGTTGAGTTTTTAGGGAGAGATCCCTCTCTAGGTTGTAGGACAAGATTTCATCTTCAAAGAGGTTCGAGGTTACCTTAGATGTTTTCCCACAACTAGGTTTCCTCTAAGATATAATAGATTTTAAAATTAAAATTAAGAAACATAATTAATATTTTTCTATAAAAGTTAAGGGTGAAAGTTTTGGATCCATTACAATTGAATCAAGTAAGAGGAAGACATTAGTAGAACTTTTACTATTATTTTGAAACATGGGAATTACACATGACAAAAAACCATTTTATCAAGCACTCAATGATGACCACTGCCCACTGAGTAGACAATGATCGAGTGCGTCTTGGATATATGATGACCGAGTGCATTGTTAAGTCGCTCGTATATGTTAAGTCACTAGTTCAATTCCTATTTCCTCATTCAGGTGTTATTCTTGGACATCACCATGATGTAGCCTCACCAATGCGGAATTTACAAAAAAAATGGTAAAAAATTATTTATACTTTTGAAATAAATATTGAATTTTGATTTTCCCTGATGGGGTGGATTCAGTAAGGCGGGTGGGGAGGGGGGTTCTCGAGGGGTGAGCCTACCTCTCTACTAACGACATGGACATTAATGGTTAAGCAATGTGGTTTTTCCTCAACGTGCAAGAGCATGTGATCACCTAGATGGCTATTAAATCACAACATGGGGAGGAGGTGGGAAAGTTTAGTGGAGAGTGAGGAAGGTTTTGAAACACAAGAGGGAGGAACCGAAACCCTCGCAACAAGCATCTAAGTATGATTATGGTCTAAATCGTGAAGAGATCAACCTAAAATTTGATGGCCTAATGAGAGAGGATAATATTAGTGAGGTGAAGAGGCTAGCTCAAGTTAGTGGGGTCTCATTTGGTAGTGTGGACTCATGAGTGGTGGTGGAAAGTCAAGGTTGGGCGAAGTCACAAGCGAGGTTGGATATTGATAGTGGTAGGAGGACGTCACCTCTCTTGGTCATTCCGATCTTGGTTTCCCACGTCATGACATCTTCGGTAATATTTCTTTTGCTTGCTAATTATCATGGTATCATGTGTTTTCACTCAAATGGTCTAGAGCTTAGTGAATTGGGATATCCATTAATCCTTTGCTTGTTGGGCTTTGGGTTTGTTAAGGCAAGGTTTTGTCTTGGTCTAGTTCATATTTTAGATGTAGGTTTGGTGATATCATTTGGTCTATGGTTTTGTAAGATAATGTTTGGGAACCTCTTATCGATGTTTGATGTCTTGACCAATTTTTTTAGTAAAGGTGATTTTGATCCTGGTACATCTCTTTTCTTGATCGATTTGTGCCTTTGTTTTAATGCTTTGAGCACTAAAGTTATAATTTTTGAGGTGGGTTATTTTCCAGCTTGAGCTAGTGTCATAAGTTTGAATTACGTAGATGATGTGTTGTTAAACAATGTGTGGTTAGTGAAATTGTTACAATTTGGTGCAAACCCCAAACCCATGGTTGAGGCTTTCTTTATGGCCATTTAAGATGGAATCTGTCCTGAATGTCATGTCACCTAGGCAATGTATGTGCAGTAGGAGGGATAGTAGCAGAAGGGGTCCCTAGGGCCAAAACATGCCTTGTTTACTTGTGTAGGAATCAATCGATGCTTACTTCAATGATGTCCATCCCGAGACCCGATGGGAAATCCAGAATTTGGAAACTATAATGGGTACTTGCTGGGATGGGGTCCCCTAGGGTCAATTTTGGGGAAAAAGCCCAAGTTTTGTTGTATAAAGATGTAAAGTCTCCACAAGTTGTGGTCACAGAGCGCATAGATAATTAAAGAGTCATACAGGGTTTTACCCTTCTTTATGTAAGTTGAGTTAGCTTTTGTAGATCTACCCATGGTCCAAAGACCATGAGATTGTATAAATAAGAGAGTCTTAGAGAGTCTAAGGCAATCAATCAGGCACAGAAGAAAGGGAATGTAATAGGTTTGTAGAAGGGAGAGCGTAGAAGTCTTAGAGTAGAAGGAAGGCTCTGCAACTGTGTGCGGAGAGGCCTAGAGAAGAATCCGCAACTGAGTGCGCGGACACCTGCAGCTGAGTGCGCAGGGAATTCTTGAGTCTATAAGCAGAACTGAGTATTAATAAAGAAGACCGTTGTAGAAATACTCGTGTTTATCTCTTTACTTTTGTTTATATGAATGCGCCTTAGGCTATAATGGGTTTATGAAATAATTATGTATTGAAGCACGACTTTACATGATTTATATTGTTACATGAATGAAATGGTTGTTAACTGTTTATGCGAAGATTATCTTGTTGTATGTTAAAGTTATCGAACACTTAAGATAATCTGAGCAATTATTGGGTTATAAGTAATCTTTGATGTGTGTAAGTAGTGGATTCACCTATTTAGGGTCCATGAAAGATAGTCGTAAACATTTGCGGAGGGCTAGAAGCTGATAAAAGGAAGTTACATCAATAAGCTTCAAGGCTTATCAATCGGCATGAAGGCAGATTAAGGGCATAAAACGACATTACACTGATCTTTGGGTGTAGAAACTTGGTTCCAACAACCCCACATACTGCTTTGGGTGAGACTTCAGTCCGTGCTCTGCGGATTGATGCAGAAAGGGCCAGTGGTTTAGGGATTTGTTTGGCGAAACTAACTTTGAAGCTGGGTCAGGACCCACTAAGGCAACAAATGGTTCCGTTGCCAGGACTGGGATCTGCATAAAGAGATGTGTGATGTCGCATCACTAGAATCCGACCAAAAAGGAAATTGGCGATTGGTTGCACAAAGAGATCCACGAATTCGCGACGCGAGAAAACAAAAATCTGCACCTGAAAAAAGAACAGTGGTTGGGTAGATACCTGTACACAAAAATACACGAAATCTTCTTTTGCACCTTCTCGATCGAACTATACGAGTGGATTGCTAAATTGACAGAAGACCAAGGAAGGTGGAGGCTTGACAATCCGATAGCATGGACCCCAGAGTTGTGTGGAGGTTGGAAGCATTTGAACATAAGATCACGCGAGCTATCGATCACTGGTGTTAGGGTCCTATAATCTATAGGATCTCAAGGTGATTGAGTATTTCACAACTTGCAGGTTTCAAATTGTTCATAGATTCCAATATTCAATTGATTTCACAAAAAAAAAGAGAAAAGAAAAGAAATGAAAAGAGGGTATATAAAAATAAAAATAAAAACCCAAATTTTGTTCAAATCATACAATATAAGTATGATTGAACAAATTTCAATTTTTATTGATAGGTTAGAAATTAAAGATCTGCCAAACAGTTTAATCTTGGCAAATCAGTAGCTAGGTAGAAATAAAATTGGTTCAACTGTTTAATATGGACTAAGGGGAGAAATAAGTGATAGAGTAGGTTTGAATTTAAAAGAAAAAAGAGATAAAAAGGAAAGGGTCTGCAAATCCAAGTGCACCCTGCAAAAGAAAACAAAAAAGAAAAATGTTAGATTAGAAAAATAAGGGTAGGTAGATTGAGAAGATTCAAAGAAAAAAAAAAGACATGATAAGTTCTTTAGGTTTGATAAGATATGAATGTTTTCCCAAGGTCGGGAAAATAAATTGAAATGGGAAGGGGTTCAATATTAAATTTCATAACCTTATGATACACCCTCTATCCCTATAGTCTGCCACCCCTCATTTATTTCGCTACCCCACCACCCACTACCCGTCACATCTCATATTATATATCTCCCATCTCTAACCCAATTTCCGCTCACTCCATTTGATATGACGGCCCGTGTGCTTTTTTGGTCCCCCGCCACCCTCCGAAATTTAATCCAGGGGGGGTCTGAAATCAGTGGTTTTTAACCACTAGCATGTCACACCCTCACGATTTCACACCCCTCCTCTCATACTGCTTACCACTCCCCAGGCCCCCTGAAAAGTGGTTTATCTCGTCAATTAAACCACTTTGCCATTATGACCATTTGATCACTCGCGCCACCTCACGACATTAACATGTTCCATTTGCCTATCACCTTCGTTCCCACCATTATGCATTTAATTGGCTGGACCGTTAGCCAACGAACCCGCGCCAAGTTAAGCCAATCCAACAACATTACTTAAAATCCATAAAAGCACCATTTCATATTCATTTTCAAATTTTAGTGTGTTCTCACTCTTTTCAGGCATAATTCATTTCCTCCAAACATACATAGAGAGCGCACAATGCATACAGAAACAACAGTACAATTGCAGAAAGATCCATTTTTCTGCAGTGATCGAATGTTCCCATTCTCGAATCTCATTTCTGGTTAATCCGTTTTCTTTCTCCCTCAATGAATTCCCATTTCTTCCTATCCCCTTCTATTACAAATTCGAAATAGGGCAGTCTCAGAGGTTTTTCTTAGAAGACAACTATGGCACCCAAGAAAAAGGAACAAGAAGTATTTAATCCAATGGTGCACCCACCATTGGATTTGGATAACATATCAGTTGTAGACAGGGATTTTAAGATACATGAAACGCTCTTAGAGTTCGATATATTCGACATATATTGTTGGTGGGAGGATAAATTTGTGGAAGAGATGGATGACATAGGCCTCTAGGACACTAATCTACCTTTTTTCATTTTTCCTAAAACTTAGTTGCCCAGAACTTATTAGGAAATTCCATTCATGCTACAATCCACAACAAAGTGTAGTGATGACCCTAACATGACATATTTTGTTTACCATTGATGCCAAGTCCATTATGAAAATGATGCAAACCCCTATTATTGAAGGAAATACTCCCTTTTCCCATGAGATTCTCACTGAAATATATCAGAAGCTTGATTTTTCTAAAAGAGCCAAAACCTTAGAACTCTTCATGAATGAGAAAACTCCTTTTCCAAACAAGAATCCTCCTTATTCCTCCTTTGTTTTTCCTGATAGAACCAAACACATTGTCAATATTCTCTCTTATTTACTCAACTATTATTCAAATCAATGGCTCGATGAAGTTATCATAACTTTCTTGTCCATTTTGTCAATAGAATCCAAGCCCTCTGTCCTCTTCAATTTCATCCAATTTTTAGTAGATGACATTCATGAGCAGTTTTTCAATTTCTTCACAGAGGAATTGTTTCAGTACTCTTCAGTTTTGGTGTACATGTTTGTGTATTTTCAAGTAGACAGATTCTAGTTTATAGTGAGCAAAATGAATGAAGAAGGTAAGCCCCAATCTGTCATTTTTTGGAGAACGTTAGTGATGAAGGACCAAAAGGACTTCATCTACAAGATATTTGTAGAAATGTTTGTTCACCCAGCAATGAGCCTCCTCGGTGGGATTGCAAAACCTAGGATCAGTGAAGAAATAAGAAGAATCATGCAATTGACAGACCAAGTCAGAACAAGTGATTGGTACTTGTACCAAAATTACATTGAATTAAGAGCGCATGGATGTGAGTTGGCCCCTTACAAGCTGCCAAAGTTCCTCCTCATGAGGATCTTTTCACTTAAATACATCATACAAATGGTTAATGCAAATGAAGTGCATTTTATAGCATCTAAGAAAAATTCCCAGTTCAGGATCAAATCTCAAATCGGTCCCTTCATTTGTAGCAATAGAGCAGTAGGGGAGGAGGCAGATAAAAGATTGAGAGAAATGAATTTCACCCACAGTTTTACATGGTCCTATGACCCATTGGGTATCATCTCCAAGAAGAGGGTGGAGAACAAGTCAACAACCTATATCCACACTCAAAGACCTGAAATTGAAAAATACATTAACCAAATTGAGTGGATGTCTGACACATTGCAGGAGGTTGAGGAACAAGTGATTTCTTCTTCCAGTGCACAGACTCCAAGATAGCAGGAGAAGCAGACCACTGAAGATAGAACTGAAAAGGGAAAAGAGAAAGAACATGGAATAACAGGGAAAAGGCTTAGAGAAGATCAGTCACCAGGGACTAATACTTCTATAAGGGAATTTAAGCTGAAATACAGGAAGAAACCCAGAAAACGTATGGACATAGACAAAGGATCACTACAAAAGACAATCATCAATATTATTGATATTCCAGACTCATCCCTAGCTGGGGGAAAATATTTTCCTTCCACTTCAATTTTAGAAAGGTAGCAGTCTCTTTCGGTTTCATCATCTACAAATGTGACTAGAGAAAAGGAAGAGACCATCTTTGACACATTCAAAGAGATTAAAATCAGGATCGAGATATTGAAAAAGAGCACTTATGCTCAATTTTGGAAATAGAGTGCAATTGCACAAGGCAGACTTCTCTCTGCCTTTGATTCAGAAAAAGGAAAAAAACATATGGAATTTTTGGAAGCACAGACAACAGAGCCTAAAACTCTAGCAGATTACAAGCAAAGTTATTTTGAGTTTGATGCAAGAAGTGTTCATCCAATTGATCAGATGGAAATGCACAAGCAAACAGGCGAAATGATTTCATCTACTCTGACCAACACTTCCATGAATTTGTTTAAAATGCAAGTGGCTCTATCAAATGCTCAATCTCAGTTAAAGATGGAGAGGATTTCATCAAAATCAAAGGATAATAGAATTAAGTCTTTAGAAGACTTAGTAGTGAAGATTGGGTATGATCCCTCAGATGTAAAAGCAATTGAAGAAATAATAAAGAATAAAGAGATGGATATAGCAGCTTTGAAGAAGCAGCTCAAGATGCCTGCTATACATGATCCACTAACCAAGGAGATATAGGAAACAGAGAGCCAAAAGTCTGGCATGATGAAGTTAATAATCGAGCAGTCTCTCTAGATCAAACAAATGGAAGTAGACATGGAGAAGATGGTGGAAGAGAAAGAAAAAACCAACATAAATGGCTAGCACAACCATGGAGGCCCTTCCTCTAACAACTCTTCCCATAACCACTCCAGCAAATGTCAATTTTATTCATCCAAAAGAAGCGAAATGAAATCTTCCTCCGCACCTTCACACTCTGCACAATGAAAGCCAAACCCTTAGATATGCACACTATGCAATTGCTACAATAATTTCCTTGAATTCACTCTGAGATGAAGAGGAAGCTTTCATTGTGCAAAGTGTGGAGGTGTTGCAAACACTTTCATTGTGAAAAGTGCGGAGGTGGGGAGGAAGCTTTCATTGTGTGAAGTACAGAAGAGGGTACAAAGATTTCATTTTGCTTAAGATTAAAACATTTAATGCAATCGTTATAGAAATTGCCCTGAATTCAGTCTCACATGTGGAGGAAGATTTCATTGTGCCGAGTGTGAAGGTGTTGTGAAATATTTTATTATATACAGTGTGAAGGAAGAATTCATTGTGCATCCGAGATGCAAAAGAAGCTTTCATTGTGCCGAGTGTGAAGGTGCAGCAAAATATTTCAGTGTATAGAGTGTCGAGGAAGCTTTCATTATGTTTCGTTTGCACTGCGAGTAATAAAATTAACTAAATTAAAAATAAAAGACTAAAACATATAATTTGATAATCATAAAAATAAATGTTGTTCATTTTGTGTTTTCATTTGATTTTTTATTGAAAACCAAATATCAAAAAATTAATTAGGTTTAGTTATACTATTAACATATAAAACTCATATTAAGTAATTGGATTAAATGGAGGGGAGGAGCAAGTTCATACTTGGAAATTCAAGTCCCACATAATCAATATATCAATTTCACTCGTGGAGAAGAAGAAAAATGAAAGTTTCCTTTGCACCTCCATACTCCACACAATGGAATCTAATATGTGGAGGATTCTTTCATTGTGCAAAGTGTGTGGTTGCAGCAAACATTTTCATTGGGTAAAATGCAGAGGTGGGGAGGAAGCTTTCATTGTGAGGTGTGTAAAAGAGGGGAAAGAGCTTTCATTGTGCTTAATATTAAAACATTTAGTTCAATAATCAAAATAATAAAAGTTGTTGTACATTATGTAATTTCATTGGATTTTTTATCGATTAGTACAATAACTTGTAGTGAAGGACACTAATTATGATTTAGAGGACTCCACACCGAGTATTAAAGAATTAAATAGAGCTTAGTCATACTATTAATATCTAAAATTTATATTAAGCAATTGGATTAAATGGAAGTGAGACAAAAACCAAGCAATATTATATAACAAGTAAGTGCATATACGAAAATTTAAGTCCCACAAAATTAATCTATCAATTTCACTCTAAGGTATGGAAGAAGCTTTCATTGTGCAAAGTGCAGACCTACCGGAGTGCGAAGGTGCGGAAGAAGCACAATGAAAGCTTCTTCTGTGTCTCCATACTCCACGCAACATTAAGAGGCTAAAACAGATCAATCTTTCAAACTTTATAATAAATAGAACTACAAAGATTCAATAATTAAAATAATAAATTTCGTGGCACATTATGTGTTTTCATTGACCATCACCGTGTCAGTTTTGTATTCTTGGGACATGTACGTACTACATACAAAATTATTGTCAAACATCCACATTCAATCTGATCATCTGAGATGTGGAAGAAGGTTTCATTGTGCTAAGTGTGGAGGTGTGACAAAAAATTTCATTGTGCAGAGCGTGAAAGAAGACTTAATTGTGCTTCCTCCACACTCCTCATAATGAAATTAACTCAATTAAAAATAAAAGAATAAAATAAATAGTTCAATAATCCAAATAATAAAATTTGTACATTTTCTTTTTTCACTTGATTTTTTATTGACCAGTATGAAAACCTATAGTGGCAGATACTCATTGTCATATAGAGGAATTCCCACCTAGTATTAAAAAATTAATTAAGGCTTAGTCGTAATATTAACATATGAAATTCATTGTGATCAATTACATAACTTATGAAAAACATTATCATATAATTCTCTACAAAATTGGTGAATAAATTTAGAATTAGAACAGAGTAATAGGTCTTAGTGCTTCAGAAGTCTTCAATAGTAAGCAACATAGTTACAGTAACAAGAACTATATCAAGATTCAAATTCCAATCATCATAGTTACGATTAAAATAAATACTATAGATAAAACATATATCTGCAATCTAATTTCTATGAGCTATGAAATAAGATTTCATTGTGTGGAGTGCACAGGTGCAAAGTGTGCATGTATGGAAGAAACACAATGAAATCTTCTTTCGCACCTCTGCACTCTACACAAATTTAAAATATTAAAACATATAACATGTTTAGAACTTTATAGTAAATAGAACTCAAATATTTGATAATGAAAATAATGAAAGTTGTCACACATTACGTGTTTTCATTAAAAACTTTATTGACCATCACTATGTTAACTTTGTACTCTTGGCACATCTATGCATGATATCCAAACTATTATCAAATGTTGATTTTCATTTTAATCAATAACACAAATTTATATCTAATATAAAACCTCAAAGCATAACCTCAAAAACTTATGCAAAACATCATCACATAATTATGTACTAAATTAGTGAATAGACTTAGTTGGAACAAAGTAATCAGTCTTAGTGCTTGAGAAGTTTTGAATAGTAAGCAACATAGTTACAACAATAAAAACTATATCGAGACTCAAATTTCAATCATCATAACTATGATTGAAATAAATACTAGAGATGGAACATATAACTAAAATCCAAAATTGTTCCGAGGTGTGGAATAAGCTTTCATTGTGCGAAAAGTGGAGGTGTGGAAGTGCACAAGTGCAGGAGAAGCATAATGAAAACTTCTTCTTCAACTCCACACTCCACACAATTTTACAAGATTAAACCATAGAACAAATTTTGAAATTTATAGTAAATAGAACTATAAAGTTTCAATAAGATGTATGTATGATATCTAAAACTATTATCAAATGTTCATTTCCATTTTGATCAATAACACAACTTTAGATGTAATATAAAATCTAAACGTGTATCTTTGAAAACTTATTAAAAACATTATCATGAAATTCTCCACAAAATTGGTGAACATACTTAGAATTGAAATAAAGTAATCATTTTTAGTGCTTGAGAAGTCTTGAATAATAACACAATTAGAGTAACAAGAAATGTATCCAGAATCAAATTGCAATAATCATAGCTATGATTAAAATAAATACTACATATGGAACAAATATTTGAAATCCAAAACTGTTTCAAAGTGAAGAAGAATCTTTCATTGTATGGAGTGCGTAGGTGCAAAAGAAGCACAATGAAAGTTTATTCCACAACTCCACACTTTGCACAACTTTAAGAGATTAAAACATTTAACAATTTTTAAACTTTATAGTAAATAAAACTACAAATCTTTGATAAGATGTATATATGATATCCAATTAGAATTAGAACAAAGTAATTAGTATTAGTGATTGAGAATTCTTGAATAGTAAGTAACATAGTTACCATAACAAGAACTATATTTTTAGACTTAGTTACCGGAGAATCACAGTAAAAACCATTTTCCATCAACATTTCAAATCCCAACTAGGATCCATCATCACGACTTCTTGAATGTTGATAGTAGAAGAGCTTAATTGATAGATTTAAATAGTTATGAGGAGAGTAGATTTAAGGATGAGATGGGCTTTGTTTAAAAATATTAATTGTAGATTTTGAATAATTTTTTATTAATCACGAATAAGTTAATTTATTAATTTAAATTATTATTATAATCCTTAATCTTAATATTGTTGAGATTTTCTGTTTGAAGTGAAATAGGCAGAAATCTCTGTAGGTGACAACAATAGAAATTCAGTTCCTAGATTAGCTCCAGGTTGTTGGGAGGTGATTAATGACTCCTATATTTGATGTGAGTGAGTTAATGAGGCTATTAGATTCTCTATGCTATATAACAGGCAATCATTCTTGGATGTTGACTAAGAGTGTGAGAGTTTTGTGAAGATTTCATTTTGTAATCTCCTGTTTGATTAATAAATTGCCGATGCCTATGTTGTGTCGACGTAACCCCGGATTGGTTAAGTGAACCACGTTAAATTCTTGTGGCTTTCTATACATGTTTGATCTGTTGTGTGTTTATTTAATTTAACTGTGAAATTAGTTGTCCAACAAATATCACTAAACTTTAATAATAAACTTAACAATTAATATTAATAATCAAAGTAGTAATCATTATTAAATATTAGTAATTATAACATCAAAACCTTCTAACAACATCAAAGAACAACCGCTCATTAAATTTAATTATCATTTAATTATATTTAAAAATAAAATTGTAAATTAATATTAAATAAAATAATGTTTTATACTTACTAATTAAATTAAAATAATATTTTATTACTTACAAATTAACTAGCTTAGAGTGATATAGATATGACAACCGCTCATGACGGAGCCCCAGAGATGCTTATGGATTTGATGACAGCCAAAATCGGAAGTCGCCATGAAATGACAAATGCAGATGTCGATTTGATCCCCGGCAAAGTAGGAAGAAGTATTCTTCCAATGCCATGAAGTAACAAAGGAGAATCATGCCCTGAAAGAGGGAGTAGGTCTCGAATTTGCCGTCATATTTGACGTATTTTATTTATATAATTATTATACAGCTGGAATGTGAAACTTGACATCCAATTAAAAGTAGAACGCATATCTTTGAGAGGGATCTCAATGTCAAACCTGATATCCAATTAAACTCAACCAAAAAAATGTAAATTTGATAGTGATTTTAATGATAAATTGTCAAATTTTATTTGAAAT